>JAGFPH010000107.1:510063-530075 GCA_018207615.1 Philaenus spumarius | reverse complement strand
GTGTTCATAAAATCCCTTTAACCCTCTTCATTATTTTTGTTCATGTTTTTTAACCCTTTCTTCATTATATCTTTTGTTGCATAATATTAGATTTTATTTGCCCACAAAATGTGAGCTTTCAAAAATTACATTTTATACAATAAATAATTGCTAAATGCTCAGATTTGATATATTTACTTAAAACAAACCGTATACAATGCATCGGCGAGACGTTTTCCGATTCTATGCAATATTTATATAACTAGTGTTCATAAAGTCACTCTTCATTATTTTTGTTCATGTTATTTAACCCTTTCTTCATTATATCTTGTGTTGCATAACATTGCACATTTTTTGACATATCAGACCTTCTATGATTTTTGAGGCTGGGGGGAAGGGAGTTATCAATTTCAAAGGTAGGTCGTGTAATACACCATTGTAAAGCTTATTATAAGAGAAACATAATGCCGCAATCTAGAGCTTAGTATTTTGCTTTGTTTCAAAGTAATGCACAATCAAGGTTTTGGAAAAAAGGTGCAGGGTTGTATTTCCGGTTCCATTTATTTGAACATTATTTTTCCAACATTTTTCAAGAACACATAAAAACTCACAAAAAATAATTGTACCGTATTACATGTATTTAAAGTTTCTTTTTGTTAAATGTGTTACATTTAACCTCAACAACCTAATTATTCATAATACTAACGAATTAATAACCTGCTTTAATGTTATAATAAAAATGTAATTTTACAGAACTTTGATTGTCCATTACTTAAGCAAGATATTAAGCTCTAGTTTACGCCTTTTTCTTTCTCTTTTAATAAGCTTTACAATCTTGTATTACATGACCTACCTTTAAATTTGAAATTGTTAACCCACTCGTGTCCCCAAGCCCCAAACAATCACAGAGAGTCATATATGTTAATAAATGTGTCCTGTTATGCGACACAAGATATATACAAAGTTTTGTTAACTTATTTTCAGTAACAAAAATAATGATGGGTGTAAAAGAGAGTTTATGAACACTCTGTATATAAATATTAAATAGAATCGGAAAACCTCTTGCTGATGAATTGTATAAGCATTGTTTTAGTAAATATATCAAATCTCAGCATTTATCTTTCTTTATTGTTGCTCACGTTCGTGGTCAAATAATACAAACTAATATTAAACATGTAATATAATGATTATAATTAAAATATAATACTAACCTATAAATCATATATATATAGTAATAATTAAATTTAATTTGCTGATACAAAAGTAAGATTTTAAGCAGATTAATATCAATATTTGTGGCAAAAGGCTTTTATACAACTAAACGCCACTGGAGAGTACTTTTCTGAAAACAATTTGTTGATAAATACATGTAAAACTATGTAAATTCACTTAATTAATAACAAGTTTAACTTGTAATAATCACACTATCAGTATTGGTGCAAACATTAGCTCAGATATATTTGTAATGAGAAATTTGAACATATACTGTACTGTGGCACTTCGATACTTTTACAGCTTATTATGGGCTAGTGTATCATTATCTGAACTGTGGTTTTCGTTTTTGTGGAACTCATCTCTTCAGAATATAAAAAGAGTGTTTGTCTTGCAAGAAAGAGTCAAAAGGTTTATTACAATGCCGAAGAAACACAAAGTTGTAAAATTCTTCCAAGAAGCTCGGAACGCTTGTATTTACATAAGTGAAGTGTTTTTTTTAAATGCAATTGTGATCATGTCCAAATTATGGATATACTCGACTACAGCTCCAGGCAAGCTTGTGAGTATTGTGCCGGAACGCACAGGCTAAATTTATACAGTTAACTTGCCCCATGAGCTGCGACAACGGTGGTTGAAAATTGTTTAAAAAATTTTTTTAAAGAAATTTTAAAATTATATTTCTTCGCAACGGAACAATTTTAGGTTTTTTGGGGGCATTTTAAACAAAAAATATCTCTTGCAACTTTTCTCTAAAATTGTTCGTTTTCGAATTATCAATTACTTTAAGTCTGAGATACACAAAAGTGGCCATTCTCAACGTCCAAAACAATATAAAAAATTGCATTTTTTGATGTTGCCAAAGTTTTAAGGGGGTTTAAGAATACTTTGTCATGACTGCCGGCAGAAAACCAAGGAAGCGAAAAAAAAAAAAAAAAAAAAAATGGTGTGCTTAAGACCACACTTTGGAAGTGATAACTTGTATGACCGATTTATATTTTTATCAGTATTAATATTAGAGGAGAATAAGGGACAACAAATTACACAAGTCCATACATTGTCAAAAAATATTATATCATATTTTGAAATTGCATAATTAATTATTCAAATAATAAATTATTCTTAACTCCTAACAATTTTCAGTAAGTAATTTAAGCATATTTTCAGTTATCAGTAAATCTGCAGAACATTATATTTGATATATTTTCTCACATTATACATTACACATTTTTATTCTATTTTAAGCGTGGGGATAATCTAATTGTATCAAATTATAAATAATCAATATTAAAATTGACCATATTCCATGTGTTTAATTCTAAATAGAGTAAAGTCTTTAGCTTTGAATAAAAAAATGTAATATGGTTTTGAATTTCCTAAAGTTTATAAGAAATCGCAGAAACTTTCAAAACTTTAAAAATTGTTGATTATTTAAAATTGTTAATTCTCTTAAAAAGTGTTAATTTAAAAAAAAATAACATGATTTCCTTTCTGTCTATCAGATTTAAAAATGCGTAGTCAAAGGTTATAAATTTTCAATTTAAAAAAGTTATGGAAAAATCCTCAAATAATAATAAATATAACTGTAACTGTCAATGTACATACCGACTTTCTATATTAACGGAACCAACAAAGAAAATCCAACACTCTTATCTATATCATGAGTCCGTCACTTTTTTCTATGTATATAGTAAACTAGCTGGCCCAATCCGGCTTTGCACGGATAGACAAATCAGTTAAATGTATATTAACCAACAAAATATATCAATAAATATATTATGCTATGTATTTCTTATAGCAATGATAACCACCCAGGTTTTTAGACTATAAAAAAAAATCTTATGGGGATTTTTAATAACTTTGACCTCCCCAAACCCCCCTAAAAATTATAATTTTTTGAAAACTTTCTTAGCGAGCACCTACGGCCCTAGAGAAAGCTACATACCAAATTTCATTCCAACCCAGTCGGTGGTTTTTGAGATTTCGTGATGAGTGAGTCAGTGAATGGTATTTTTATTTTATATATATAGATCACGTGAAAATAGGTGATGAAATATTTGTAACAGAAATTTTAGTACTATTACAAATAATACAATGATTTTAAGTTATATTTTGGACTTATTCAAATTAACTGTTAATTTATACAAATGATACTAAAAGTATTCAAACGGCCAAATAAAAACCGTTAAAACTCTCACCGATGTACAGTATACTCGAAGTTACGATGAGTAAACAGCCTATGGGCTAGTAGTTCAGAGTAATCGCAGGTGGCGGCACACAGCAATGTTCCCCGATGACCGCACCAACACAATATCAAATATTTAAAGCAGAAGACCGTTAGAACACTCGACGATTCGCACTATACTCACCCATTAAGCTGATAAGAACAGATACTTTGATCTTAGCCAAAAGGCCGAATAGCGATAATATTACAAGACACTTTGAGTAACCAGTTAAAATGTTCCTAGTCTGTAATAGAGCATAGTTTATATAAATTGTAATTTTGTATACCGGCCTCGGTAAGAAAAAGCATGGTTTCCGGGCGAATTGCCTTCAGGATTACGTTTGAAACGTTATCAGCTACATTTTAACACGGAATCACGCGCTTACTTGTCTATATATACTATGTATCGCCTATTACCTCTCCACTCTCTGACTTGTGTCTACGCAAAAAGTTCGTGACTCGATATTTCAGAAACATAGTCAAGCGAAAGTGCCCAACGGGCCAATAGAACTTATCACTTCAACAACCACCCACAGAAGACCAAAGTGACTATTTGTACGAACTTTTACTCCTAATAAACAATAACAAAAATTAATAAGATGTTTCATCAAGGAATTCTTAATGGTTTTCACGATCACCTATATTGACGCAAATACAGAAATTTTTACTGTTAAGTCATACAACAGAGACGATGTAGTACATTCGCCTTAAGCTGTTACGATATAGCCATTTATCTATTATTATAAAATAATTCTTTCAAATATGTACTAATTGTTCAAGTTTTAAAAACTCATAATCCAATGCGTTAAGACTACCGAAATTAGACCAAATCTAGGTTAATATGGTTTGCAGCTAATGCAATACCTTGTTAATTTATGGTAATTGTAAGCTGTGTATTGCGTCCATGTTGTCACATACAACTGCACACCTGACAGACTGTCATAGTACTGTGAAACTCAGTTAAAACTAAAAGCTGGGTTCACAAACTTGGCCTATGCCAACATAGAAATTGCATACAAACAGGCACGGGTCAAAGGGCGGGGCGGTGGGGGCGACCGCCCCCCAAAACTCAAAAATTTAAAATAAATGAAGGAAAATTAATGTTTGGGAAAATGGTGGGATTCATATACACACGTTCCAAGTAATACAATTTCCAGCGTAGATTATTGTGACTCAGATATTTTTCCTACAATTAACACCCTTCTACGTGTTCTTGTCACACTCCCTGCAAGTGTTGCCAGAGCAGACGGTATTTCTCGGCTACCCTAGAACAGGCATGGAAATGCCATGGTTAAAGCTAAAATTGAAAAGTCCGTTTATAGCGTTTTGCAAGCATATTTTAAAAATTCGCCAAAAATAGTAAATGAACCACAACCCAAAGGTGTTCCGTAGCTTTTTTGTAGAAGAAACTTCAAATAATTCAAATAGGCCACTAAAAATTAGTTTCTTTTGAAATTGTAAAAGTTATTAGCTTAGAAAGCAAAAAATGTTCAGAAACTAAAGGAAAAAACCAACTTTATGCCTACATAAAAAATAGTAAAACATTTTTGTAATTTTTTTCAAAATACGCAAAAGTTTTATAATTTTGTTCTAAATAGAAATATGTAAAAATATATTTCAATTTCATAATTGTTTAGTTCAAAATAACACTTTGAACGTTTTTACTACATAACCTGCAAATCATGACTAATTTCTAAGTGACTAGGCCTATACATTTTTTTACTTCAAACAATGTTTTTTTATACCAAAAATTCGAGAATGAAATGTAGAATCGAATAGCATTCTACCCGGTTTCAAATAACTTTACATTTTGTAGTGAAAAATCAAAAATATCAAATCGGCAGTCCAACCTAAAACCCTATTTCTTCACTTACCGTTATTAGAACACCGTTATAAGCCTAATTTCACTCAAACACACACACGTGTTATAATAAATCTACACTTATTTATTTATAACTAAAACACAATATAACACTATTTTATAAACTGTAAAAAACATAAAATAACACAAAACAAAAGTTATAACTGACGCATAAAACGAACTGCGACAGCCGATAAAATTACGTTGTAAGTATATTTTAGAAGTTCATTGGTACCAACCTATGAAATCTAAATGTATTTAATTGGACATAGATAAAAACTGTAAAGTTTTCTCTTTAAAACCATACACTATACATTTTAGGGATATATCGAATAAGACTGTAAGAATTGATTCTAAACAGGCTTGCATATTGGCCAAATCTATGACCAATTACAAGCTTTCACCGTAAATCCTGTAGAATTGCTGTTTCCAAAGTAACATGTGCTTTGAAGACACCATTTTAAAGAGAATCGTCTGCTGAATTCAATGCTGTTATTATATTCTTCTTAAATGACTTCTGTGAGGAGTTGCATTCCGTTGAAAATGAGACAAAGTCTTGACAGTATACGGGGTTCATTGACGCGTGAATCACATCTGATTTGCGTAGTAAAATTTTGAAACGGTGATTACGTATGTAAATATACGTTTTACGAAAAAGTTGTAAACACAAACATTATAGTTTAATTCACTATATTTCCAACGGTACCGGTTTTATTAGGATTGGATGATTTTAAGTGTATTAAATAATCGAATATGCAAATATATGCTAATTGACGCTATTGTTCGAGCGGGTTGCATTTGCCCTCGAGAGACTGCAGTCTGCCACTTTAAGGGTGGCAGACACGTGAAGAGTTTACATGCATACGTTCACGGATGGGAGAAGAGAGGTTTACTGGTCTAGCGCTGGTGAATATACAGCGTGACATTGTACCAAATATAGACAAAGTGATTGATCAATATGCTAAGACATAAAAAAGGAGGTTAGATTTTGTTTTATAAAAAAATCTAGTATTTTATGTAATAGTTTTTAGTCAAGGTTCAATTTGAAAGAACTCCTTTTCAATTTGTATATTTGAACATTTTGTTTAATGGTTGTAACACAAAATAAACATGTTCAAAAATATGTTATATTATTTATACCCGGTGAATCAGACCACAAAATTTAAAACTTTTTGAGTAAGGTGGAACTTAAGCACATTTTTGGAAAGGGTATCTTCTCGTGAATCTAGGATACAAATTTGGATGATGTGGTAACAATAAAACTAACTGTAAAACACTACTTTTTGGGCGTTTTGGAACACCCTGTACATACGCAGTAAGATAAGTTAAAAAGTTTTTTCCAAAATGATCAGCGAACAGAGACCTATAAAATGAGGTATCACTCGACCTACCTTTACATTTGAAAATTTTCCAAAATCGACCCCCACACTTTTGAGTCATTTTTGAGATGTGAAATCATTTTTACTGAATTCTCTAGGGTCGAAATAGATAGGGTTAAGTTAAAACGATGGCTGTAGCTCATTTGGTACAATCCTTATACATTGCGCCCGGGTGGTCTGATTCAGAATGTATAACCTAATTTGCTGTTCGTAAAAGATAATCAGATTTTCTTTAAACAAAACGTCCAAGCATAGCAATACTGTTCATCAAAAAAGTCGTTTTATAAGTCTTGAAACCATGTAAAGTGGCCAGTTTAAAGGTTGTAATATTTAAAAATTTCCTAGACTTCCGTTTTTCTCTGGCCAGACCCCCCTGAAATGTGTTCCTGGATCCGTGCTTGCATACAAACAGCATCATTGACAAAATTACAAACTTTTTCTAAAACAGATGTGTTAGCTTATTTGATTCCTGACCCAGGGAACAAATCTAAAGCTTAAAACTGTATCTTGGATATGTTTACAAGCCTTAAATTTAAAATACTCACCTCTGACTAGCCTAACCTCAATTCTCCAATAGCCAACGATTGCTAACTAAAATAATTTTAAAACAATCTCCTAGACTTTAGCTGGGCCTTAATTATAATACAATTTGTAATTGAATTGAACATAGGTAATTACTTTTCACAGTAGGTACCTATTTAGTAACTATATTTGTCAATTCTTATCAATTAAACACGTTTTATGAAATCTCTGGTTTTTGAGGTCGGAACGTGACGTCATGCGCAACCGGGTTGCGCGTGTGTCTTATTCAACCTTCTGTATACTAGCCTTGGAGGGAGAGGAGCTGGATATAATTTATTTTAATTTAGTTACAACCACGAAGACAACATATATTATTAAATGAATATGAAATTATTTTAAAATAAGATTTGATGTAAGAATTGATGACAAGTTGAACTGGAACGACCACATTAGCAGTATTAGTGCCAAAATTAGCTCAGGTATATTTGTATTGAGAAGATTGAAGCCATACTGTGGTACACCGATAATTTTAATAGCCCATTATGGGCTATTGAATCATTATTTGAACTATGGAGTTCCTCTTTGGGGAAACTCATCAGTTCAAAACATGAAAAAAGTGTTTGTCTTGCAAAAAAGAGCCATAAGGCTTATTGCGGGGCTACATAAAAGACAAAGTTGTAAAAACTATTTCAAGAAATATGGAGCACTTACACTTCCATGTATTTACTTGAAGTGTTGCTTTTTTTAAATGCAAGTGTGATCATGTCCAACATATGGATATACACAACTACAGCACCAGAAAAGCTTGTGAGTATCGTGCCAGACAGCACAGGTTAAATGTATACAGCAAACCCTCACAAGCTGGTGCAAAGTTCATGAATAAGCTTCTCAAAAGCATTCAAAATTCACCAAACTACATGATTTTTAAAAACAGTCGTAGACAATTAATTTCTATTGTCTTGATCCTTTTACTCGGTAGATGAGTTTGTGCTTCATAATACTATTTTGTGATCGATGTAATCTCTTTTTTTCTATGTGTTTTGTCTTGTTGAATTATTAACTTATTCTTACAGATTTTTTATTTTGTGTATTTATGTTAGTTATTTTAAATTTGTCTCCTTGTTGTTTAATTGTATTTTGCGAGAAAGAAATATACAATTTAATTGTATTTAATTGTATTTGGCTATTCAAAAAGATAAATACACTTTTTCATAAACATAGAAAAACGGATTTTATCAACAGAAAATAATTAATATTACCATTACAAAGATGGTATTTCACATTTTTTTTTGCAATGTTATAGATTTTCTATATGAGCCCTACGGGTTACACGGCAGACATCAATTCGATAGTCAAGTTCTGACCAGGGTCTGTTAAGACTAATGACGTCAACTCTCTATAGCATTTTTATGTGTTGCCTTAATTCCAAGAGGTTCAATGGTAATGTGGGAATACAAATTTGGTCTTTAACACAACCCCCTGAAAGAAATTACATGGGGTCAACCTGGAAATTGCTCCTCGAGGTATCTATCACATCATGGTGCCAATGCTGTGGAACTACATCTTGAACCAATATGTAGTCATTACTGTCTTTTTCTAGTTGGCGGATAAGCCATTCACCACCATGTCCAAGTAGGATGTGCCTCTGATCGTACTTTTTGAAATAAGAAAGACCCCTGTATAATTTTTTTTTTATGATGATGATTTATTTATTTACCACCAAACATCTATATTTTTTTTACAAAAAAAAACACAATTCTTTCTTATATCTACTAAAAAATAAACCTTTTAAACCTAAATCTAGCGATAATAAATAATATAGGGGTCTCCTAGGCATTGCCTGTTTAAGAATTCCAACATTTCATTGGCTATGAAAAAAGAGAGTTGTGTCGCCGTTCAACCACATTAACAAAATTAAACTACACTATTTAGTTATTATAAAATTACAAAAAGAAAAAATAATTATTTACTTAATTAATTTGCACCTGCAAGGTAATCACAGACTTAAATAAAAAAAACTATATTTTAGCACTACACAAAATACAGGATTCATGCCAATTACAGTACTTAGTTTACAAGCCATTAGCAATTATTAGAGCCAACTATGCGTCATTCGTTACTTGGATAAAAGATTCAATATCCTCAACAGAAAACAGGAATGCTTTAACGTCTCTTAAAAACCCTTTCAATAAATCCTTTCTAGCATGTAATGAAACCATATTGTAGAGGCGTGGAGCGTTAAAAGTAAAAAAGTGTCTGTATAAAGTAATTTGTGGTTTAGGAACTACCATTTGATTACTGTTTCATTGTTGATACGTGGTGCGACTATTGTTTTGAGTATAATAATGTTTTGCCCGGAACAGCTTTAGAATTTTAAAAATTTACATATGTCTTAACGGTAAGATTTTTAATTTAGAAAAAATAGGCCAAGAGTGTTCGAGTCTAGATTTCCTCGAGATTACTCTTACAACTTACAATATGTTTTTGAATTGTTATAATAGGTATGAGCGTGGAGAGATAAGTACCACCACAACAACTCAACCCATAAACCAAGCGAGAACTCACTAACGCGTGGTATACATATAATAAAACTTTCGGTGGACAAATATTACTTAATAAATAAAAATTTTTTAGCGCAATATACATTTCTCCCTTAAGTTTCCTAATATGTCCCTCCCATGTAAAATCTGAATTAATTGTTAAACCCAGATATTTTATTTGGTTTACTTTATCCAAAGCCGAGCAATTGCAATTATTAAAGTTTCCACAGCTAAACCTATGATAAATTATATTTCCAACAAAATTGCATTCTTTCCGTATAGCCCAAACACCATATATTTAGTTTTTTCACTCAATACAAAATTTTTTTTTATCAAACCAGTACCTTAACCTGATTAGATCCTTCTTGCATATCACAATGAATTTGTTTTAAATGTGCACTCGAATACGTTAACACTTTTGCTTTGATATAGCACGAAACACGTTTATCTTAGGGGAGTCCCTCTCATGTTCAACAATTACTCTTGGATTTTGTATTCCCCAGACACGCAGGTTGTGTTTGTTAACCGCTGATAAGAAACGTTGATTCGTCCCCAAAAATTAGTCGATCAATGAATCCATCTTCTTCAAAACGTGTCTGGATGTCAACACAGAATGCACAACATTTCTCCTTATCACGTAATGTTTCCAATAGCTATAGCTTGTAAGGTTTCATCTTTAAACGTTTTCCCAAAGTACCCCAAAAAGATAGCTGTGGAATTTGAAGTTCTACACTTACCCTTGTTGTTGTTGTTTTTTTTTGTTTTTTTTTTGACTGCACATGATAGAAGCTAGAACCTGTTCAACACAGTGATGGCCTGTCAGAACTTTTTGATTTGCACAAACTACCTGTATTTTTGAATTTCTTGTGCCAATCATAAATATACTGCCTACCTGGTGGGTCTTTTTGAAAGCGCGTCCTAAAACGGCGTTGCCTAAAGTAACTGATTGAGTTTTCTCTAGTTCAAGCACACAAAAAGCTTTCTCAACGCTATTACTAACTAATTTTACATAAACAAAAAAGAGATGTTATCTAGCAACAATGATCCAACAATCAGATGTTAAAGTGAAACTCTAGTTTATTAGCAAAAATCAGCTGTTAAAGTAAAACTTTAGTTTATTAGCTGCCCACTGACCGGTATAAGTTATGCAGTTTCTATATTATTGATTTAGAAAAGTGTCTATTTCTTTTTAAATAACCCTGTATTGATCAAATGTGTTGTTTAATGCTAATTTATGTTTCATTTATATGAATTGTTTTATACAAATATTTTTGTTAACAAAACCAATAAGAAATAAATAAAAACTAATAATAATCCATGCACAGATATTTACAAGCGTTTCAAGGGAACTGATCAGGTAATCTGATAGTATGCCAACCATACGTTATATTAAACATAATTTTTGAAAGTGTTATTTAAATACAGTTAAACTAAGCTTTGTTTTTAAAATAACCTCCGTGCAACTAAACCCATTAGATGGAGCTAAAGGAGAATTGCTAATTAGGGATTTGACCAGGCAAGACAGAAAGCTTACGCTTCATTTATTATTTAATCTGCTTCACGGTCCTTCATCCCGGCCTCTCTGCGGGATTTAAGCTAAATATACACTGCATACACACAAATAATAATGTTTCCAGTTTTAGAAAACTTTCGTGACCCCTTCCTCCACCATAGATGCTCTATTCGCTATCATCGATGTAAATTAAAATACAGGGTGTCCAAAAAGTTCAACCCACACCCTTAACTTTGAAACAAGTAGAAATAGATAAATGAGCTTCGGGGTGTCTCTATATGGCACAGGGAGGTGAATTTTGGTGTAACCGACCATTTTCACCCCTTACCCCGAAATGGGGGGTTGAGGGGGTAATTCAAATATCTTAAATACAAACCCCCTTCAAGTGATACCTCATTTTAAAGGGCTTGTTAAATGAAGAAGAATTGCATAAATTAGAGGTCTCTATTTTAACCCTACTGAAAATGTGAATCATAAAGAGTATTAAGGACCATATCGTGTTTTTTCGTGTAAGTTATTTCTCAAAAGTCCTTTTAGTTTTCTCATACAGGGCCACTAAATTTCCCATATCTTTAGTTATTTATCATTTAGCTGGATGAGTAGTAAATACTGTATTTAATTTGCTGACAGGTCACTAATATAAAGACTTTATTTTCATCGGTAAGAAACATAACGGATTTTAGACGTAAAATATAAAAAGCCTTTAAGAGTAGAACAATAATGAACTGTCAAATGAAATCAGGGTCGTTGCTAAAACAAAGTATTGGGGAGGGGGGGGCTAAAATCTAGAACAACAATTTGTACCATATTTCCCAACTTTTGTGTGGGGGCTCCAAACGCGCAGAAAGGGAATTTGGGTTATGTTGCGTGGAATAAATCCCAGTGAAACTTATCCCTAGAGACTCGCCCTCCATTTTGTAAAATTTACTTCTCTAAGTAGGGGTTTCAACCCTGCAGGTGCTATATTGAGTACTTTAAGGGTTTTTGATATTTTACAAGAATTTTAACATGTTCATCACATTATTGAAAAACTTTCCCATATTTTCCCCACCATTTTATTTTCCCCAATATTTGCAGTAAACTTAAAAATTTCCCCATTTTCTGAAAAAAACCCAATCTGGCAACACTGTTCTGGTGGCCTGGAGCAGTGTATGGCATGTCAGCGACAGTCAGTGTTGCCACAATAACAAGGGTTGGAACTAAATGTCCCAGAACATCATTTAAAAACAGACATGAATGTTGGTAATTAACAACAAAAACTTTCCACACAAACCCAAAATTGGAGTTTTTGAGGGGGTTGCCTGCAATTTAATCAAAAAATCTAATTTCCAACTTTTTTTCAAAATCTCGAATTTCCCAACTTTTTGGATTTTAAGATTATTGGGGGTGCAACCCCATCTCCCCCCCCCCCCCCTATAGCGACGTCCCTGTAACATTTTAATGTGAATATCCCACAGCCATGCCAACCAGCTGTGGCACCTCCCTCAAATCCGAAGAAAACGAAAAAATGCTCCGTATGCCCGTTGAAAAATTATCGGAAAGGTGTTGATTACCGTTCAAAATGCAATGTGTCCCTTTATGCTGAACATAAGTTTTCCGTTTGAAAGTCCAGTTTTGCTAATACGTACTAAGTACCTAATTTGTACCAAAGCTCATGTCAATTTGAAAATTCCTTTTTTCTAGTAAAAGTTTTGAAATATTATTAGCTAAATTCGGTAGATATTCTATTACAAAAGAGCTAAATTTGCATCACTATGAGAACCAATATTATTATATAAGCCAAGTCACTTATTAGTACAGAAGGTTATGGAAAAGCTCATGGAAATTTGAAAGTTCCTTCCACGTTGATTACAGGTATTTTGATCTCTTATGATTACTTACAACGAAGTTCGATGTTGTTCGTTATGCGGTTAATGGTTTTAATGTTTATTGCTTTATTTAATTAAAGGCGAGGGCACAATAACAATATTTTTGTCCGGAAAAATAAGTTTTTATCATCATTGATCATTTTCAGCCTCCAGAAATGGAAATAAGTCGGGGAAAAAGGGAGGGGCCACCCGTGACCCATCCTTGTGGTTAGCGTTTGTAGAAAGTAGCCTTGTGACTCCAGGCTGAAATAATATGTAGAAAAACTCTGAAGAGTTTAAAAATCATGTATGCAATTAAAAATGTTCCATTTGTCAGAGATAACGTTGGTATTTCTAATATGGTGAACAACTATATTAGTAATACTGATTATTTGAAGGAAAAACATTATTTTCGTTCGGAATATATAGTTTTTATTAACTTCTTAAACTCGTCTCTTTAAGTTATTTCTGAATTAAAAAATCGTCTCAGAACAGGCCTAAATAAATAACTTTTGTAGTGTTTTAGTTATTTAATTAGGTTAAATTTCATTACTTTTAATTAATAGTTATTATTTAAAATCTGTGCTTTTAACATGGCAGATCAAAATGATGGATATAATTCTTAATTTTGTCTTCTGTAAAGCAGGGTTATTGAATTTACTTACTCAAAAATAGTTTCATCGTTTTCTACAGTCTAGTCCCTCTGGGTAATCTATATGTTTGCCCACAAAATCCTCGGTATACATACTTCATTAAATAAAATAATTAATCAATACAATATTTACTTTGAACGGTTTTAAAATTGTAAATTACGTATGTCGAATAAACCTTTACAGATTTTATAAAATTTCAGGAAATTAAGAAATATTAATCCCAGGAACTTATATAAACATCGTAACATTTTAACATGCGTTCAAAACATTTTAACTCTGGACCTACCATGATGTTCAATAAATAACATTTGCTTCTACGGCCGACAAATGCTGTTAATATACTTAATCATCGTCATCTTAAGGCTAGGCGCATATTGGGACGCGTTTGACGCGAGCTGCACGACACGAACGCGAAACACGCGTCGCGTTGGAAACCCGTATTGCAATGCATTTGCTCCCAAATCTCGAACTGTAGACGTGTATTTTAATTAATTTTATTTTTTAGAATGTTTAAAACGAATGATTCACGGATAAAACTATGCTTATTAGATCTAACCTAATTTAAAATGACTTCAGAATTACCAGATGCTGTTTTCACTAACTACTTCGGAATGAACCGAAACCAATTCACAGACATGAATGGAATGATACATGGTATGTTC
This sequence comes from Philaenus spumarius, assembly GCA_018207615.1. NCBI lineage: Eukaryota > Metazoa > Arthropoda > Insecta > Hemiptera > Aphrophoridae > Philaenus > Philaenus spumarius. Next base: position 515,683 of record JAGFPH010000107.1, on the reverse strand, counting down.
TTTCTGTGTATATACTTAAACAATTTTTGCTTTTGTTAGTTTATGACTTTATAAAGACTTTTTTTTTAATTTTTACGGGGTTAATGTCAAACGCCAAATATTATGAATAAAATTTATTATGTCCGTCTATGTGACTTTTATTATAAAGTACTTTACTTACGGTACTTACTCCATGACGCGTTTCGGAACTGGTTCCATCATCAGATATCCCCCTGCTGAGGTCGTCATAACATTAAAATAAATTATTAAAGAAACATAACACATACTTATACACGCGCACATCAACACAAAACACAAGAACACAAAAAAATTTACCGCGTGTGCACACCATCGACTACGTTTGACTACTAATTTCACTGTTTCCCCTTCCTGCCTTACTGCGCTTGCTGTTTGTCTTCCTTATCTAATTTTATCGCGAAGTCATACATTAAATTAGATTTAAAATTTAGTTGGTCGTTTAAAACATGCTCCGGATTCATTGATTGTGCCTTATATATCTCGTATTCTTCTAGTGCGTCCATTAGCTTGCTTTTGTTACATATATGTAATGGACGGAAATTATTTTCGAAGCTATTGTAAATGGTCTTCATCCATAATGTGGCGTGCGAAGTTGGATTTGACAAAGGCTCCACGGTTACTTGGGAGATGTTCTTTATAGAGTTTAGAAGAATACGAGATATATAAGGCACAATCAATGAATCCGGAGCATGTTTTAAACGACCAACTAAATTTTAAATCTAATTTAATGTATGACTTCGTGATAAAATTATATAAGGAAGACAAACAGCAAGCGCCGTAAGGCAGGAAGGGGAAACAGTGAAATTAGTAGTCAAACGTAGTCGATGGTGTGCACACGCGGTACATTTTTTTGTGTTCTTGTGTTTTGTGTTGATGTGCGCGTGTATAAGTATGTGTTATGTTTCTTTTAATAATTTATTTTAATGTTATGACGACCTCAGCAGGGGGATATCTGATGATGGAACCAGTTCCGAAACGCGTCATGAAGTAAGTATACCGTAAGTAAAGTACTTTATAATAAAAGTCACATAGACGGACATAATAAATTTTATTCATTATAACCAGTGACTTGGATACAAAACAATGAGTTTTAAAGCCAAATATTAAATTAAAAATGATTTTATATTAAAATTTTGAGAAAATATAAAACACAGTTTTAATTCATTAACAAAAAATATTTTACTAAACAATTAAGGGAACATTATTTCATGATAATTATTTTATTAAAAATTACTTTTGTTATGTTTATTGAAAATTCAGCTTTGTTATTAAAACAACATAAATTTTACTATAAAACATTTTCAAAACTAATTAGGAAAATATCTGAAAAAATGTATAGTGGAAAATGCACAACTTAACATCAAAACCTTTGAGCGACAGTATAAAGTACTGAACTCGTGAGACGTGTGACGCGTGGAGCGAAAAACTGTGTCACTGCCACTGTGTAACGTGTCTGTCGTGCCACGCGAGTAGCGCTGCGTAGCGTTGCGTTACCAGTATCCATTCATTTACGTATGTTACAATAAGTCGCGCTTTACCACGTCGCGTGATTCGCGTCAACACGTCCCAGTATGCGCCTAGCCTATAGTCTACGAACGAATTCCACCAAATCTTAATTAATCATATCATTATTAATAAATTACAACATTTTTATGAAACTTGTATGTTATAAGTTTTACTATACAGAGTGTTCACACTTTTTATTATTTTTGTTACTGAAAACAAAACTTTGTATAAATCTTGTATTGCATAACAGGACACATTTTTTTTACACATCTGAACCTCTATGATTTTGGGAGGCTTGAGGAGGTTAACAATTTCAAATGTAAATGTAGGTCATGTAATACACAATTGAAAAGCTTATGAAAAGAGAAACAGAATGGCGCAAACTACAACTTAATATCTTGCTTCGTTTAAAAGTAATGGACAATCAAAGTTTTATAAAATTATATTTTTATCATAAAACCAAAGCATTATTAATGTTTTAATATTAGGAATAAGTAAGTTGTAGGTTGAGGTTAAATTCAACGCATTTAAAAAATAGAAACTTTAATTAAATGTAGTACGGTGCCGCTAATTTATCTGAGTTTCTATGAGTAGGCTACTTGAAAAACTTTCGGGAAAATGTAAATGGAACCGGGAATACAACCCTTGGCCTTTGCTCCTGACTTTCTCTACTGTATGCGTAACTGATAAGCACCACTTTTCATGTACTGATAGGATAGCAATAACTCCCTCATTTTATTCCTGATATTTTTTGTGATAGCAGTCAGTTTTGCATTTTTACAAATGAATCGCTAAAATGAAGACAAGGTTGAAATGATTTTTTTACGGACAAGCTTTAAGAAATCTCTCACAAGCAATGCGTTTATTCAATGAATCATCATATCATTTTCCAGAAATTTGAGTGTCCATTACTTTGAAACGAAGTAAGGGATTAAGCTATAGTTTGCACCATTTTGTTTCTCTTCTAATAAGCTTGTTGATGGTGTATTGCATGACCTACCTTGATATTTGAAATTGGTAACCCCCTTAACCCCCCCCCCCCATGTCCTATAAGATTGTTGAGAAGGTCAGGTCTTATTTGTTGAAATAAAGAAAAAACTTCCTATAAACATAATATCAGGAAATGCTTATTTTATCAGCTATTCACCTTTTTTTTTTATTAAATAATGTGTACCTTTATAACGGGTGTGCAGAGTAAGTTGATGTTTTGCACGTTTCTCGTCAATGTAAAGGTCTACTATAAAAAAATAACCAATTTATTCGAAAAATCGTTTTGAAAATGGCTGCTGTTTATAAGTTTTAAATGAAAATAACTGAAAGCAGTAAATATTAAAAAAAAAAATCAGGGGTAAATTTGTGTAGCCAGTAATCTTATTTAAAATATTCAAACGGCCACCATATTGGAAAGGATTATTAGAACAAGTGGATTGTGTTTCTCTAACTAGTTCTTTAAATTTACGAGTAAAATTTCAACTCAATTGATTAGACTGATCTAAGATGTTCTAAAGTTTTACGATGTTTCATGTTAGCTTTTATTACTTACGCCTTTACATTTTATGATTAATATTAGTATTCCCTAGACGTAGGTGGTTCTAATTTTCATCATTTGCGAATACTTAAATATTCTTTTAAAGTTTTACTATTTTTCATGTTATATTTTATTACTTTCGCCTTTACATTTCATGATTAATATTAGTCTTATCTAAACGTATGTGATTCTAATTTTCATTATTTACGCCTACTAAAATTTTCTTTTAAAGTTTTACTATTTTTCATGTTATATTTTATTAATTTCGCCTTTACATTTTATGATTAATATTAGTCTTACCTAGACGTATGTGATTCTAATTTTCATCATTGCGCCTACTTAAATTTTCTTTTAAAGTTTTATTCTATGGTACCATTAAAGAAATTATGCGAGGTCTGTCTAAAAATTTCGGTGAATGGTATGATAAAACACAAAAACGGAATGTACATTAGAAATACTTTTATTGGCCTAAAAATACTCTCCATCATACACAACGCACTTCTGACAACGTTCGTATAGCGCCTCAAAACTGTTGGAGAAGTCTTCATGTAGAATCGTTTTCAGAATTGCCGTCACTTGGTTCTGAATCTCTTCGACGTCTTCGGCGCAAAGCGTGATCCCTTTAAGACCTTCTTAAGACGTGGGAACACAACAAAATCAGCAGGCGCCAGATCTGGAGAGTACGGTGGGTGTTGCAAAACTGACACTCCACGCTGAGTCAAAAATTTGTACCAGGCTGGTAATGATGCTGGTTTGAGATGGTTCATTGTCATGCAGTAACATCCAATTTCCGGTCTGAAACATTTGCAGCCTAACACGTCAGATTCCCTGCAACAAACGTTTGAGAACCTCCAAGTAGAATGCGGCATTCACCGTTTGGCCAGCAGGAACGAATTCCTTATGAATGATTCCTTCTTTGTAAAAAAAATGTGAACAACATGGTCTTTACTTTGAATTTTTTCAAGCAACTTTTTGTTTGTCGCGGGGAAGAAGGTGACCGCCATTCCATTGATTGCCTTTTCGTTTGGGCTCGTACTGGTAACAGCAAGTCTCGTCTCCTGTGACATTGGAACCCAGAAAAGTCGGATCCCGGTCACACATATCGATTAAATCGCCACTGGTCTCAAAACGTCTTGCTTTTTTTTCATCTGTTAGGATGTGTGGCACAAATCGTGAACAAGTTTTGCGTTTCCCAATTCTTCACGGACGATGGCCCCAACTGTGTCTTTGCTAATACCCACTTCTTCTTATTAATCTCAGAGTCAATCGACGACTTTTGTTAGCATCGCTCGCACACGTTCAATGTTTTCCGGCGTCCTGCTTGTGGATGGTCGTCCTGGACACGGTTCGTCCTCCACCGATTCTTTGCCAGCGCGGAAACGTGCAAACCAACCGTACACACATTTCCTATTCACAGCTTCTGCCTTTACACTTGGCACCAACATCTCATAGGTTTCTGTCGCCGTTTTACCTAATTTGAAGCAGAACTTAATGTTGTATCGTTGCTCCATGGCTTTTCGACGCACACTACTCGGAACACTCCGTTGTAATGACTGTAAAAGTACTGCAATAGAAGCTTCGCGCAATTCCCGACATATGGCAGGTCCAGATATGTTCATGCCAACGTACGCATGTACGTGCGCTGTTACAAGCATTGAATACCGATAACTTTTTAGACTGGCCTCGTACGTGTTTAGTCTTGCGTATTTTTGTTAAAATAAGCGGAAATTCAAAAGGTCACCTTGTTTTAACAAATTACCTGCCGACATGCAATTCTGTATGCAATTTAATAAATTCCGCAAATTGGTCAAAGTATTTTTAATAAATCACAATAATATAGACTATTTCTTTAAAGTAATAGTGAACATTCTGGTGATGTGGTTCTTTAGCGAAACGAATGTGAATATGTGTGAAAGGATGTTGTGTATGATTGTATATAGAAAACGGATTAGTGTGCTTAAAAGTAAAGCCATAATAAAATATATTGTTTGATATGTGTGTTTTCGGGGTGGGCGGGTCCGGCGGCGATAAGCTTCCTTTAAGGTTTAAGAAATGTATATAGTGTAGGTTGGCTCAAAAACAGGTACTTAACCTCTAGCCAACTCAGATTCCCTATTTATATGATTAGAATATTTACGAGTAGTATGTGTAATCATATAAATTAAAAATATTCTTATTTTGGGGAAAACCCCAATCTGGCAACACTGGACTGGCAGTCTAAAGCAGGGCATCGCATGTCAGTGACAGTCAGTGTTGCCACAATAACAAGGGTTGGAACTAAATTTCCCAGAATATCATTTAAAAGAAGACAATGTATTTATTTGGTCACATTTTTGGATTAGATATTATAAGTAGCTTGTTATTTGTGAATGTTGGTAATCAACAACAAAAACTTTCGAAACCCAAACTCGGAGTTGGAGATTTTGAGGGGTTTTGCGTGCAATTTAATCCAAAAATCAAAGTTTCAATTGTTTTAAAAATCTCAAATTTCCCAACTTTTTGGATTTTTAGACTATTGGGGAGGGGGTGACGCTTCCCCTTGCCCACAACCCATTTAGCGACGTCCCT
>JAGFPH010000107.1:482047-499878 GCA_018207615.1 Philaenus spumarius | reverse complement strand
TGGCGCAAGTTTACTATTCGACCCTAGGCTAACCTATGGCAACAGAAATGCAAGAATAATATATTTTTTTTAAATGTCTAACTTATAATATTTAGTCACAGTATGATTACCTGTATTCAACATTTAACAGTAGGATGTAAAACAACGTCGGTGTCTACAAAAATATTAGTCTAGGGTCGAATAGGAAACTTACGCCAAAAAGATTCTGAAAATATATATTTCACTGTGTAAAAATAGTGTTCGACTTACTTTGACAAGTTAGATCAGGTTAGCTTTTGATATGTATTAGCCTATATTAATAGATGTTCCCTATAAACAAAGAAATGTATAACTTATGTTTTACATAGTAAAACATGCAAGTGGTTAAAAACATAATGATCAACAAAGGGCATTGCATTCTAATTGAACAGTTCAATTTTAGCTTACTCGCATTCATTAAATATAAAAATACATAAAATAAAGTTAACCTAGGCCTAAACCAACTAGTAACAGTAGGTATGTTCTAAAGTCAAACCATAGGTCCTATTCCTACAATTAATTTTGTGCTAATTTACTTACTTTTATTATGATTATGGGAAGACACTTTTTGTCATTTATGAATATGTGTCGTGAATTTATATTTTCAGAATATAGGCTTAGTATATAAAAGAAGTGGCTGTTCCTGTCTTTAACTTACCCTAGAAGTAACTTTTACAGGCTACCAAAAGTAATATATTTAACTGCCTTAGTAATTGTAGCTTAAAATTTACATTCATGATAAGGTTTTACTCTTGAATCAATCTTGAACAATAATGGTTAAATTTTGATTAAAATTGTTTTGGTAACCTATAACCTAAATCTATATCTCATTTGACTTTCAAACATAGCCTATTCTAATGTGACTAGTTAACTTAGTGTAGTTAGGTCAGATTAGTTTTGGATGTACTAAATTATGTTTCTTATTTCTAAATGTGCAATTTACACAGGAGTTGGTAAACTGTAATGTTTGGCAAACTAAACATTTATAGTGTTTTTTTTTTTGACTGATATGAAATGATATTGTGGTATCAATATTGACTAATTGGACGGTTTATTTTTACATCTATTTATTAAATATGAGTAAATACATATCTATATCTAACCCATTCACAGTATGTTTTTAAGTCATACAATATAAAGGGCCTATTAATTTTTTAAAATGTAATAATATTATTAACTTTTAATAGGCAGCCAGTTTTTATTATAAAATTACCCCATGACATGACAGTAATTCTATTGTATTTGATAAGAACAAGTAGTAATTGCCAAAAGGAAACTAGACCTACTTGTTATGCATATGGCTAACCCATGAGTGTTGAAATTTCACTCTGTACGCTTTATTAAATTGTCTAGGTGGAACAAGCCATGAATATACTGACTCATTAAATGTTGTCATACATACACATACATGGGTTATCAAACACTATATGTAGGCTACATAGTAGGAACTCGATCATTTAGTGCCTATTAGCCTTCCGAGAAGTAAGTCCTTTTTCAAATTATTGTGATTATTTTTGTTTTATTTTACAATCAGTTTACAAAGTAACCATTTATAACTTCAACAATATAACAACTACAGCCGGAACATAAACTTACCAACGTTTCTGAATTTTTCCAGTCCGTAAAGTTATAAATAGGCTATATATATACATCTAAATCATATTTAATCTATTATAATATTAATGCCAACATTTAGTGTGTCAGTTTAGTCATTGTTTGTTATGCCATTTATGTCTTATTTCATAAACACTTGATTAATCTTAGGGCCTATTATACGACGTAACTTAAGTAAATGATAGGCTATATATATGTATAAAATATAATAAAATTTTATTAAAAATGAAATATATAGTCTAGTATCACTAAAACTTATCATTTTAATCATGTTACTTGTAGCCAATATGCAATGGTTTTGCCGTTGGAATGAAATAAATAAATAAATATAACATAATTGTAATAATAGTTGAATTTTTAAAGATCTATGTTAAATGATAATTAAAATGTGTCTTTTCAATTGTATTATAATCAATGTTTATATATGTTTATAGATATTGTCATATAGAAGAGGCCACAGTTGAAGATATTTCAGGCTCTACAAAACAGTGGCTGGTTAGGGGCTTAGTAGAGGAAAGAACGCCGAAAAATGTAAGTTGATAATTAAATATATCTATTAATCTCATAAACTGATGTCTGTTAGGCATATTCAACTTTTGATATGGATAACTTAAGTTAATTTATAGTAAATGAAGAACAAGTTATTTTGATTGTAGTACTAGGTACTCCACAAGTAAATTTTAATTTTGTTTGTATTGATCTAAATGTAGTATTTAGGGCCTATACTTAAAACTTAATTTACACTTTGCAGAAAATTATTTAAAGTTATTACAAAGTGCTGGCAACTACCTGCTTGCTTTGCAGAAGTAAAATTGTGCAGGTCGTAGTGCTGATCTCACTGTGCTTCAGTTTTTTTGTTTTCTTGTTGTTCATTGTAAGTTTTTTAGTTGCTAAACTCAGAATAAGAATAATTGTATGATACGGAATGGTACAAAGGTTATATGGTTATTGATTGCCTTATTGAAGTGGTTATTTTTTACTATATATTTAACTTATTTTTATTCTTACTACAGCTCACAGTCTTTTTTTCTTTTATTTTCTTATAAGTTAAGCCGTTTTGCCTCTTTATCATGCGTTATCAAACCTACACAGTATTTGTAATTTATTTCTTGTATTCATTGATGCTCGTCAATTGATTAAATGAGAACATATACTCAACACATTCACAAATAACACATAATACACAACACAACACGTTGGGACATTTACGTCAATTGAAAAAACTACGCAAGCTGTAGCTCACATGTGAACTCATTGAGTTAAAAACGTCCGCGGCCTCATAACCTAACCTAACATATAAGAAAATAAAAGAAAAAAGGATTGTAAGCTGTAAGTATAAAAATAAGTTAAATATAACAAAAGCTATGACTTGCACTAGATCTACTTTTGTTTGAATAGTTCCTTGCAATATTACAACTGGTTAATCAAATAAGCAAAATAAATGTTCTATAGGCCTAGGCCTAGTAAATAAAGAACTTTATAACTAAAGGACATTATCATCTCATACTTATTGTTACTAAATTTTGATATAAATAGGCCTAGTTCAATGTAATATTCTCAGAAAAGATTTCTTCATGTTTATAAGAATTGTCATTCTCTCACAACAATGTTTACTCCACAATAACTTTGATATTGTTTACTCCCCTTTATTTTATAATATGTTTTGATATAAAATCTGCATCAGAAATTTCTACCAGCTGATTTGAAAATCTCGGGTTTAATTTACTTTAAAGAAATATAATTATTTTATTCCAAATACTTTCTCCAACCCTTAATTTTGCTTCGTAACGGTATACAAGCAGACATTATTATTAGTAGTACTTATTTTATTAGTTTTAAATAATTTGGTGGTCATTCCTACTGTACGTTTCATGTTTAGTTGGTATTATGGGTCTAATGGAGCAGCCGAGTGCTACTAAACAGCTAATTATTGCAAATTAACAGTATTAAAACTGTTTAAATTTTATAATACAATCGATATAAGGTAAATATTTTGTGTGTGTAAAGGACTTATTATTAATTTGTGAATAATTTTTACTTACTTGTGAAACAACTCATTCTCAAACTGCAGTTAATGATTTATTATTTACTAAATTTACTAAAATTATTAACATAATACTTGTATTTGAAGGGCAATCTGCCAATAAAATTTGCTTGGTTAAACAAATTTTCCAGGACACGTTTACCAGATTTTATTTTTGTAAACAATAAAAAATATTACAAAATTTTGATTGATAATAATTAGCATACAATTCAAAAATAATACCGTACATTTCTTTTGGAAATTCGACAATAACATAAAAAGTTCGATAAACTTTACGAACATTTTCATGCTAGACCATAATACAAAATCTTAAATGACCTTTAGTTTCAGTTATAGAATAATTAGTATTAGCTGCCCTATAGTTGTCATTCCTGCTTGTTGAATTATGAGCGTACAATACCGAAACCTTTATTTTAATATCCAATGCGGTTAAGTGCTTGTAGCCTACATTTTTACGCGCAGACTACTAGCAGCGGAGCGCCTGTAAGAATAACATGGCATATGGGTTTCTACATACTGCTAACTATGCTTGAAACGTGGTATACTATAATTCATATTTTAAAAATTAAATAATATTGAATTATACAGCATTTCTTTCAAAGTTATGTTAATTTCATTGGTTTAAGTTATTGTTTGTGAAACAATGAATATTTTGTTGCAGGAAACTAGGACCATCCTAAGAACAAAGATGTTTCTCAAGTTATGATTCTACTGGTTATTAAAATTATCATGTTTTAATTCTTTTTGTACATACATGTTGTTATACATTGACAATAATAAATAGGTTTTGAAAGTTTCAGAAAAGTGTAGTTTTTTATGTTTCCACATTAGATTATTTTATAACCCTATCATAAAAATCAACAATAACAGGGGGATGTAGTATTTTGTCAATTCCTTGAAGTAAGTCAATGAAATTATTGCAGATTTGCTCAAATGTATGTTTTTTCATATCTAAAGATCCTAATTAGTTTGATTAATAACTTTTGAATTATTGTATTTTATATATACAATGTTTCTAAGACCAGCACAATGTTCTTAGTTGAATTGAGGTATTGAATTTACCCAGAATATGCTAGACATGTTCTATACATAAGTATAGCATGTGCACATCACGTGTGAAGAATATGTATAATAGGTATATCACATTGGGATTATATGCTATGCATATTTGTAGTATGTGCGAAGAATATGCAAGGTTCATATTGAGATCATGAATGTACCCAGAATATGCTAGGCATCTTCTATGTAAGTGTAGCATGTGCATAGAATGTGTGTAGCTCAGATTGAGGTAGTAAAATGTGCCCAGCATATATGTAGAATGTGCAAAAATCATATTGAGATAATGAATGTACCCAAAATATACTAAGCATGTCCTATAGAAGTGTAGCACATGCCTAGCATGTTCTAAGAATGTGCGTAGTTCATATTACAGTTATAAACCGTGCCTAGAATGTCCTGAGCATATTGTAGGAATATTCTTCTCGCATATGCCAGGCGCTTTGTGAGCGCGGACGTTCACTTTTCCTGAGCACGTGCCAGACATATTCTGGAATAATCAAGAATATGCGTGGCACATTCCGCATATACTTAAAGAATGTACTGAGCACATGCTCAGCACATAACTGTGCTGTCTGGGAATACTACGCATAAAACGTTTCAGCCGGAGTTTTGACTTCGTACATTTTGTGTGGCTAAATATAAATAATATATGAGAGCCCGGGCACGACGCCTGATTCGGACCAAAATTATTGAACAATTCGTTGTTGTTTTAATTTTTCATTTTCTACAATTCTAAAAAAACCTTTGAGCCCAGGCCCCCCCGAGCCCCGGGCCTCTAGTTTCAGACTTGGCTGACATGGTCTCTCGGCGGCCCTGGCCAAACGCACCAAGTATAGCTAGCTCCATATCATTATTGATTTGAATTACTGCAAAATATAGTAGTTAGTTCGTTCTGCATTGCATATTCAAATACCGTTGCTCAGAAAATGTAAATTTTGTAGTAAATAGACGTTGTGTTCACAATCACCATGGATAAATTTTATACGGTGTCCAAAAAGTCCCCCCTTTAACTTTGGAACAAGTAAATAAATAAATGAGCTTCGGGGTATCTTTATGACAAAAGGAGATGAATTTTGGTGTAACCAACCATTTCACCCCTTACCCCAAAATTGGGGTTGAGAGGATAATTAAAAAATCTTAAATACAAGCCCCGATCGAGTGATACCTCATTTTAATGGGCTTGATAAATGAACAAGAATGGCACAAATTAGGGGTATCTATCTTAACCCTGCCTAAAATGGCGGCCAGTCGAATTTTTAATGTCCTAAGTTAACACAATTTTAATTACGTTACAAACACTATATTCCAGTGGAAAGGAATAATGGTTATTTCTATGTTATTTAGTAAAATCAGAGGGTCATTCAAAATCAAAAAAGGGTACCTAGTACTAAACAAAATTAATATTTACACAATTTGACATAAGCTTAAAAGGAACGAATAAACTTGCAGTTACTATATACAGCAGGTAGTCTTCTACGTTGAAAGCACAACTACTGATAACAATCCAGTGATAATATTATCCAGTGATTTTGAGCATTTAATCTAAATTTAGAATTAAGGTAGGTCTTTAGCTTTATTACCAATGAAAGGTATTGTAACCTACCGATACCTAATTAAAAATCTGTGTTAATATGATGTTTTTAACTTTGACTGGCCGACATTTTCGAAAGGGTTAAGATATAGACCTCTAATTGGTGTCATTCTTCTTCATTTATCAAGCCCTTTAAAATGAGGTATCACTTGATGGGATTTGTGTTTAAGATTTTTGAAATACCCTCTCAACCCCCATGCAAGCGGTGAAAAGGTCGGTTACACCAAAATGCATCTCCCTTTGTCTTATAAAGCCGAAGCTCATTTATTTATTTCTACTTGTTCCAAAGTTAAGAGGGGAGAGGGTGAGACTTTTTGGACACCCGGTATGTTATTATCATTATTATTGCATATAATTACTAATCACATACACATAAACCGTGTATGGTCTATATCTAACGTATAGCCGTTGTGCATTATATTCAATAACCATTGCATAGACGATGTTCATTCTGTAGTTGTACAAAACTCGCCTGATACTTTAACGTAACTTGCACAAAAAGCCCCTAACCTAATCTAATTTAACACAAATAACACAGTTCGTATTAAACTCGTATAACAGAAACTAATACAACTACTACAACAATTCTTGTTTAGGTCGTCATTTGTTTAAGTAGTTTAAGCCTGTTACATGCAATGATGTAGTCGCAAATATTTTTGTTAGATAATAAGTATATGTCTTGTTGTTTATGTATTTTTATATTTTTATTTATAGATCTACATATATTTTAGTTTTTTTATTTATTATTATAAATTGTTTAATTTGATTTTATTTTTACATTTATATATGTGTATAGATTTTTTTTTTAAATCGTACATAATTTACGATCACATACTAGAATATATTTTATTTTAGTTCTGCATTTATTGATTCCTAACACTTATTTCCTGTAGTTTAGGCCTAGTTACATATCTCACTCGTAAAATACCCTAGAGATTAACGAATCATTCTCGTTACTCTTAATTTTTAGACATGAGGCTATAGGTTACTTTGTACTATTAGGTTGTTATTGTCAACTCTATTGGTTGTTTGTAAACTGAGACCACGCCCTACTCTGTGAAAGGGTATAAATACGTAGCATAGTACCTTGTCACCTTAGTTATAATTTAGTTGTAGCTCATTTCTCACTGAAGATGACGACTTTGTCGTTGAAACGCGTTTGACGAATAAACGTATTTTTTGTGAGAATTGTTTTCATTTTTATATTTACTTTTAGAAACAATTCTTGTAACAGCAGTAGCACTAATTTTCGCAAATCGTATCCAGTCTTGTATATTTACAACTCTTCTTGGTTATGCAAGTCAGTTTACTCTCACAGCTGAGAAATGTCAAAAAAAAATGTTGGTAAAATTACTTCCCTTCAATTATTGTTTTAATCTGTGAAACATCTATCTGGTACTAAGAGTAACGCCGGGCGGTACTTGTGAATTATACGGACTACCCCTAAATGTCCCTATCTACAATTTAGCGAAACTACTGCCAAGGGAACGGGCTTGGAAAAATTAGCGTGGAAAGAAGACCCTATTGAGCTTGACTCTAATGTTGAATACAGGTAAACATACTGTGACTAAATAGGTTAGGTTAGAACCTTTTAGATATGTTTTTATTATTATTTTTGCATTTCTGTTGAGTTGCGCCTCTGTCCAACCTAGCCACAATGTTGGTCTTTACATTCTACTGTTAAATGTTGAATACAGGTAAACATACTGTGACTAAGTAGGTTAGGTTAGAACCTTTTAGGTATTTTTTATTATTGTTTTTGCATTTCTGTTGCCATAGGTTAGCCTAGGGTCGGATGGTCATAAACATGCAAAAATAATAATAAAAAAAATACCTAAAAGGTTCTAACCTAACCTATTTAGTCACAGTATGTTTCATTCCCTTGGCAGTGGTTTTGCTAAATAGTAGATAGGGACAATTTAGGTGTGGTCCGTATAATACACAAGTACCGTAACGCCTCCAATATGAGCAAGAAAATAGATATACAGTTTGATTCAAAACTATACGGCAATGTGTCGGTTGCTCATTCTACAGACAGGGGCGGACCTAGGTTAGATTAGATTAGATTAGATTTATTAGCCTCATTTACGGCATACAAATTTCAGCAAAGCTGAAGTATACATGTGAGTTGTCCTAGGAATTTTTCAAGTGTAAGCAAACCACTTTTTGATGCCCCTCCGCCCACCCCTTATAACTCAACTAAATAATCAGAACACTTTTATCAAATTGTAATTTTAACCAAATATGAAAGGTAGAAGTTAACTTATTACAACACACAAAACATTACAAACAAGAATTCTAATTTACAGGTTATCATAATGTTTTTCAACTGCTACAGAATTACACAATCGTGTCTTTAGAATCAAACTAAGAATACCCTGTAATTAAAAGTGGATTTTCCTGGCTTTTACTTTTGCAAACTCCTTAAGTAGCACGTCAGTGTCCATTTCATTTAACAATTCATTCTCAATTGCCAATGTTAGCCGCTCAAGTGTTCCGGACTCAAAGTTGAATGTAAATATGTGAACAAATAGAGTAGCGATCCGTTACTATATTGTACTTTGTATTGCTGTATTGTATTTCTCTTACATATTTAAGTTTATATATAATTTCGGTTGGTTGATTTTAATTGCCAAACCTGCAACGGAAGAAACAAAAACTAAATCTTTCATGCAAAATAGTTTGTGTTGTTGGTTTGGTTTTCTCTTGTCGTAAACTATATTCACAAAGTTTACCGCGGACGCCCATGTTGCGGAGGGAGCCTTCGGCGCCCCCCCCCACCCCGTGTCGCGTAGTTCGCTTATACCTCGTTCCGCCCCTGTCAATAGACAAAAATAAGAAAAAAAAGTTAATATAAACATAGGCCGGGAACGCTTCGTTTCCCAGATATCCGCCATTTGTTTTAACAAAATAATTCATATCTAGAGAAATGTTTGACTGATTGAGTTCAAACTTGGCATGTTTATATGAACATTTTTTCTTGATTTTAGTTATAGAATGATCGACCGAAACCGTATAGTTCTGAGTCACCCAGTATGTTAAATTTTAGTTGAAACTCAAAAAGTTGTTATAACTTACAAAATAACCACTAATTATTTAAAATATTTTCAAGGAAATTTTAACTCACTTTGACTGGCAGTTTTTTTTAAAGCAGCAATGGTATTAGTTCTCATTTTTGCTGATTCGCTCTATAAAGCCCTTGCGGACTGACTATCCAACTTGTAAAAACTTGCCTTCCGCAATACAAGCTATACTCGTCTACTGTTTACAAAGTGCGACTGCCATATCACTACCATGTGTTATCAACAAGTGACACTGTCTTACCTTACATAACCCAAGCAAATTCCGCTCTAGACAAAGCACATGGATTTAATAAAATGTCTAAAGAAGATGCGCAACTAAAACCTCAAAATCCTTATTTATTGGGCATATCTTTTAATGTAGGTAAGAGAAGATTTTTGTATTTAGAAATAAAAATTCGATCGTCTAATAAATTTAATAAGAAAGGCCTACATTGATTTTGTGTCTGAATACCTAAATTTAAATCACATGACACTTGAACCTATTTGTGATAGTAAACACTATTATTTACCTTACCGTCATGCTATAAGTAAACCCTCTAGAACATGGGTAAAAAAACTTGTTTGATAACGACCCTAATTTAAAATTGCAAAGGCCTTCGTGACCCTAACAATAATTTTCCCCACAATGTACAAAATAGTCTAACAAAAATGTTTATCAGAAAAAAAAATCGTTTATTCAAGAATTTAAGTATACAAAAGTACAGTAAAAGTAATACAAAAATTTAAAACTGAAAGATTTAAAAATTAGTTCCTTACGCGGCCAGTAGGTAAAAGCAAATCAAAGGCAGAACAGGGCACTAAAAGAAATTAAATAATTAAACAAATGATAAAAGTCAATTTAGATCACCGATTTCGGTTTTCTGCTATGGTGTTGCGAAATCTTATAGACCAATTCAGCGATTCTCGGGCGAAAGTTTTTAATTAAAGCACATCGCAAATCACGCAGCTGATCCAATCGATTCCGAGCTTTGGTTTTGACCACAACTAAAATTGAGAAGCCTTTTTCACCATAGATACGTTATCGAAAACGGCAGAAATGTATTTTCTGCTTCTTACAGTAAAATGGTATGGTCCGTTAACTGCGCCCGAAATTGTGAAACCGACAACTTTTCAAATTCTTCGCTTTGCAGTTTTATTTTGAAGGCGGAAATCTTTCAGCTTACACCATACTTCCTCCTAGAAAAAAACGCTTCTACGAAGCCGTTGATTTTTCTATTACAGTAGAGACCCGATAATCCGAACTAATTGGGACCGAACATTGTTCGGATTAACGGGAATTCGGAATAGGCGGATTTCATGAATAATATCAACCTATTGACATGTTAATTGGTAAATAATGCGCGGGGACATCTGCTAGTGGCAGCTCTATACAGCGTTGATCGGCTTATGAACAGGGTCAGTGAAAGTCGGAAAGAAAATGCATTTCCTTCGATGACTCATAGCGCCCAGACATTACCTACCCTCTCCCTCCCGCGTTTCAAACATATTTATGAATCACTGCACTGAGCATTAGTCTAGTCGTATCTATAATGTAGTTCAGTGTTTACTCTAGGGGAGTTTGATAAACTGTGTGCGTTTATTACAAATTTATCGATGCAAACAGACCAACTTGGAGGAGAGAGAAGAATAGGGGAATGCTCAAACTGAAATCATATCACACACAGACGTGGCAAATGCTCTTGACCTCGCGCTACGCTACGTCAAACAACACGCTTCATCAACACCAAAAATGATGTTATGTTCATGCGGCGATGGCGGAACATTGCGTCCTCAAGTCGATTCAGTACTCTTTGACAGAGAAAAATCACTGACATTACTTCTTAAAACTGTGTGTAAATTAGTAATGTTTTGTGTTTAGCAGAGATTAAAAATTATTCTACAAATTGTATAAATGGAGCCGACATGTATTGTAAGTAACCAGCTTTCATTCCTATTTCATTTCAGGATTTTTCATCAAGATTAGGCCCTATGTATGTCTCTATTTAACTATTTTATTTAACAATAAATGTACGTTTTTCCACGAAAGTCCTTTTAATTTTTCCTGTTTTTTTAGTTTAAAATATCGGTATTTTTTCTGAACTCTGTTCGGAATAGGCGGATTTTTGGATTAGCAGGGTTCGGATTAGCGGGACTCTACTGAATTCGAATTTATACGTATAATCACGAGAGTTATAAATTCACAGTAACAGGCTGTGATCCTAAAAAAATCATCCCGCGACACCGACATTAGGAACCCCTGCTCTATAACTACAACACGATTGAGAGTTGTATTCGATGCAAGTTGTAAAATCACTTACTGTATGTGTCTCGACGACATTTTATACTACGGTTCAAAATGCAACATTTATTGTAAGGCTATTTTACAATTTCGTTAATACAACACAGTAATATCTTGTGACATACGACTTATGAATAGACGAATTTCTATTCGACCTGAAGATCGGGATTTCCAATTAATTCTGTGCATAAACAACAAAGCAGATCCTCCTCTACTTACAAACTCAATACTCTGTTACTAATGGCGTCAAGAGTTCAGTCGGTGGTTGACGAGTGTTAGGAATTTCCTTTACCGTTTGATTCAGTTTAAAAGATATTTACATTGAAGATATTGCCACGTGTAGTGATGACGATTTAGAATTGCAAACACAGCTGGTCTCGTTGTTAGAAAGAGGACGGTTTAAACTAAGAAAGTGGAGTTCTAATTAGTATTGCAAGTATTCAAGTGGACTTCCTGAAACACTTGCAAGTATTGCCTCCGTACACAGAGAGTCCAGCTGACCAACCTAATAATCTGAGTTCTCTTATACAATACAATTAAATGAATTTAATTTAAAAAAAAAACCCGGACTATACGTCAGGATGATTCAGAACTATCATGAGCTACTATGGTAGCTCATTCTATACGTAAAAATAAGAAAAAAGTCCATATAAAAAAATATATATAAAAAGTCCATATAAATATAGGCCCGAAAACGCTTTGTTTTCCAGATAGCCACCATTTTGTTTGTTTTACAAAATAATGCATATCTAGAGAACGGTTTGACTGATTGAGTTCAAATTTGGCATGAAGTTTAACCCAACATCAATCTATAAATCCATCTCAAGAAAATAATCGATTCTATCCAATCATGCGTTTCAAAATGGCGGCTGTTTGAAAATTTCGAACCTAAATTACTAAAAAAACGTACATTTTAACAAAAAATTTCAAGACACCTGTTTTGTAGCCCTTTTGATTCCCTATCGAATGTTAAACTGTCTCAACAATCGGATGAAGGATAATAGTTAAGTTGTGTGTAATAATTGGTTTGTTCAACCCGGCATCCTACAGTAAACACAACATTTTCGTATGTGCATATCATGCTGTTATCTTTAACTCAGCCACATCCGATTGTTTTGACAGTTGTTGGTATAGGATGCCGGGTTGAACAAACCAATTATTACACGTAACTTAACTAATACCATTGGTTCGATTGTTTTGACAATTACGCCATCCGATAGGGACTAAAAAGGGCTACAGAAATGGTATCTCGATATTTTGCGTTTAAATGTAAGGGTTAGGAGTAATTTTGGTTTGAAATTTTCAAACAGCCGCCATTGTGAAACGCATGATTGGATAGGATCGATTATTATTTTTGCGATAGATCATTGTTACGTTAAACTTCATGCCAAGTTTGAACTCAACCAGTCAAACCGTTCTTTCGATATGAATTATTTTGTAAAAAAAATTCTGATATCTGGAAAACTAAGCTTTTTTGGGCCTATGTTTATAAAAACTCTTTCTTATTTTTATGTATAGAATGAGCTACCGAGACATTGCCGCATAGTTCTGAATCAACCTGTATGGAACAATCGATATTTGATCCTTGACAATTATTACCGCCCATCATTTTCTATATGAAACGTATTTCACAAGAGTTGTGGACATTGGAAATTAATTCGGATGAAATAGCAGAATATTTTGACTTTAGGAAAACAATTTACTTAAAACATGAAGTAGAAAACCGCAATACCACTATGTTTAAATATTTCCCACCCTGAACGTATTTCGATTCATAACGACGAAATCAAAATTACTTGTTTGGCCCAAGTCAACAGTGGCACATCTTAAATGAATTGCATTAGCCAGTTTTGGACTACCTGTTTGCACCGAAAACAATATACTACTGTACCGAATTTAACTTCACAATATAGCATAGACTTAATTTGATTGAAATTATATAACTAACAGAGAAAGTCAAATTCAACAATGAACTCATTCACTTCAGAAAGTTGATCCATGGTTTACTGCTC
The DNA here is from genome assembly GCA_018207615.1 of Philaenus spumarius. Taxonomy (NCBI): domain Eukaryota; kingdom Metazoa; phylum Arthropoda; class Insecta; order Hemiptera; family Aphrophoridae; genus Philaenus; species Philaenus spumarius. The sequence continues at coordinate 486,179 of JAGFPH010000107.1, read as the reverse complement.
TCAACTTTACTCTTTGTTGTTCTCGAAACTATCATGGTAAAAACTCCTACCCATCAGCGGCCAAGATAGCAAAATATAACGTCGGACACAATAACAGAATTTCGTTTGACTCTACTTCAAGTACGTGTATCATCTACGTCTGTTGTATGGCACATTTGATTAACATATTTATCATGGACGAAAGGTATTTCAAACTCCTCCATAATAAACACAATACAATTAAACTATGAAATGAAATGAAATGAAAAATGCTTTATTTCGCAACAAAAAATATACTAACACAATATTATGTAAATTTGCATTTCACAAGCATAGCTTGATTAGGCTGTCTGCTTATTTGGGTAGTAATTTCAAACACAAAAACACACTATACCAAAGAAACTTAACACATTACGAATTTGCTGATCTTAAAAATAACAAATAACTTTAGAAAACATGTATTCAAAAAACTAATCTGGACTACCAATATACACATATTTATTAAATTACAAAACGGCAAAATATCTTTAAAATTTATTCCATTAACGATAATAATTAGAAATTAAATTCTTGAATTAAAGCCCATCTGTATTGCCATGCTTGTTGAGAGAATTTTGCAAGCCGCACCCAATCGTGCCCATTCAAATACTTTAAAACCTCTTCCTTACTTAGCTCATGCTTTTTAAACCACCTAAATCTGAAATCCTTTAAAATTGGTCATTTTCCGATAAAATGATGTGTGTCCTCGAACTGATTTAAATTGCAAAGAGAGCAATTATAATCTTGTTCCTTGACCCAAGGTTTATAATTTAAGTGAAGCAAATCTCCCCTACACTTGAAAAGCCATCCAATTAATTTTGAATTAAATTCATCTCTAAAATAAGTTTTATCGCCAAGGTCAAAATCTACCTCTCTGTATAAGGCATGGTATTGACTTGCCCCATCGGCTTGTATACATTTCTGCCTAGCATCGTCCCTTATCGCCTGCCATAAGGTCATCAGTTGCCCCTCCATAGTCCCTAATACAATTAAACTAATGTGAAATGTTACACTTATACCCAACAACCTCAACAACCCTCTGATCCACAACTTATAAAATTTGTGCGGAAATCACAGTTTTTAGAAAATATTAAAGCTTTTCAAACTAAAATCCATGTAAATCAAGGTTAAAATCACTATATCCTTTTGTTGACGAACGAAGAATATTACGAATGGGAGGTATTAACAACCGTCGACAGTTCCAATTTTTGATTTCGGTGACTACTAGTTTCGGACGTTTTAACCTTCCATTTTCAAGTCATAAGAAATTTAAAACTTAAAATAAATAAACAACATACTTAACACGTAAATGACAAACATCACCAATCAAAATTACACGACACATAACGAACATGCTGGCCAGACGATTCATGTCAGCTCATGAAGCTTGTTCATTCACAGAAATCAAAAATTGGAACTGTCGACGGTTGTTTGAGGTATGTACCTAAGTTAAATTACTACTGCAGTTCAGGAGGCATATCATTATAGGTAGACTTAAGTTTTAACAACTATCCTTTAGTGGAAAAAATCCTGTAAATTTGCCAAAACATCGTCGCATAGCCTCGCTCACGAACAATTTTACATTTTGTACAGGTATGAAATGAGTTGTTAGGTAATTTTGTTAGACAAACACAATATTGATCAAATGTTTAACAATAGCAGATGTAATTGTATTAGCAAGAGCAATAAGGTAATATAGAGTAAGTAGTTATGCAATTAGGAATGAGGTAATGAAGAGCTGCATTTTTAAGTATACCAACATTCAGGTACAAAGACAAAACGGGGAAAACTGAGAGGGGACAAGAGTTTTAAGTAGGGAGAACACAAGAGAAAGGTTCTCTTTTGGGAAAGGTTCTTGGGCGAGACGAGGATGCTTGAAAGACGGGAGCTTCGGGGTGTAGTCGCCGGCGTGGGCTTCAAGGAGAGACCAGAGAGGCTTTTCCCGTAAGGTGTGCAAGCCCAGGTGGACGTCAGGGCGAGGGAGCCGAGCGGTTCTATTGTGCGGAGCCACCAGGACAGAGTAATGGTGAGGGCACAGATTGTGAATAATTGTTTTATTTAAATTGTGGGTTAGAATCAGTTTGTGTTTGTCTATATATTGCGAGAATTGTGTATCTTAAACAGAATTAATATTTGGGGAGTCGAAATTTGAGCTCGATTTGCCCGTAGTGTAAAGCGAAAATTTTTACGGAGGTTTAATGTAATTATATTATTAAATTGTGTAGAAATTAAATGGATGAGCTTTGAAATAAAATAGATGTTTATGTATGCTTATATGTATGATATATCTTTGTACCCTCTCACTAAAGTCAGAGCCAAGGTAGTAGTCACTTCGTAATAAATGGTGGAAGCCACTTCGTAATAGGACCTCAATTGTTACAGTATCTTTTGAGCAAACGATTTGATTCCCCCCGACAAAAACGCAATAAGTTCTCGTGAATTGAAACGTATTATTTGTTGTACATCACAACTGATACCTCGACTGCCGATGTTGAGCGAAAACTCCGTAGAGACCGTTTCTTAAGAGCCGATGTGATTATAGCGGACCTTTTCTGGCAAAATCTAGCACAAGACGTTAAAGTTTACCATTAAATATTTGTTTGCTTCGCTATCAAAGTACTACACGATAAAGTAGACACCGATCATTTAACAAAATTAATTTATCGCCTCGTATTTTGTTCAGACTTATACACCGGTTGCGGAACTAATTTTGCTGGCGCAGTTGCTCAATTTAAGATCATGAAAAACATACCAGACGAACTAAATTAAAAACAAAAAATATATAGGTAATGTTTCCAAACAGAAAGGAATGCATTTTCACTTTCAGACACTGACAGCTTCTCGATTCGGTTGACATTAAGAAAGTGCGGTGAAAAGCTTTTAAAAATACCACTAGAACATCTGAAACTCACTTAACCAGATTTACTACTGTATTATAAAACTTGTAACAAACTCATCATTCTCTGATATTCGGATCTAACTAAACCAAAATTAACTTAAGGCTCGGCAGACCCAGCCACCATCTTGAATTTCAACTCCCATAAGAGCAATGTTAAACGGGTAATAAGATTACTGGAGTAATAATGATAAGAAAATTATTCTGAATGTGACATTTTAAAGGTTAGGGCAGTCTGAATGTGGATAATTATATTTTAGTTTGTAAAATTTGTTTGTAACTAAATTTGTTCTTTGACTTAACATAAAATCAAAGTTTGCGATATTTTTCTTATTCAATTATGCAAATAACAAAAATGTTAAAAGATCACCACATTCGAAGTTTAATTACCATTTAATTTAAAAGTAATTTCAATAATTTTGGATAGTTTATGAAGATAAAATCCACGTTATTGTGGAAGCATGTACGCGCCGAATTTGTGTTACTACTTGAGTGTTTATCATGCACTCTGGTGGTTATCACATCAACTTGTTCGCGGAGGAATACTAATATATCCGGTAATGTTCAATGTGTGAGAGAAAGCTGTGTTTAATAACACATACTGCCATACATTGTCACGCATAAAGACTTGTGGTTTATAACAAACGGTAAAGTGATTGATGTATAATAAAATTTTACAAAATTGCATTCATAATAACTGCAATAACCATAAAACTGAATGTAGAGTAGATATAAAGATAAATACTATTTATGAACGTTGCAGACATGTGCATTACCGTTTACTGCTTGTTGAGAAGTAGAAGTGATAAACTAAAAGTAATAAAAACCTTGCTCCAGATTGCAATGAACGTTAAAATAACTTATTCCTTATTTACATTAAGAGAACTATACGAAATAAAATTATTAACAACAAAATCACAGGTGTCTTTTTACATAACTTATTTTGCATAAGAAATGTAAACAAGCTGAAATAAGTTGTACAGTTGAATGTTTAACAGACAAAATAAGAATTCAAAACCCGTTTTATGACTAGTCATAATTTGATCTGAATCAGTAGTAGAGCACGATGTAAGGTTCAATCGATCTACATCAAATTCAAGATAGAGATAGTTTTATTATTTTAGCGTTGGCTAAAGTTATTGTGTGAAATTTTCGGGCGTTATGTAAATGAAAAAAATATATTTGGAAGATGACGTGGCCAGAATCGAATATATATAA
>JAGFPH010000107.1:457363-470416 GCA_018207615.1 Philaenus spumarius | reverse complement strand
AAGCACCTGCATTTTCAATTCCCTTAAACAAAAACTGTCAACAACTTCTTTGTAGGTGATGTTTATAAGAAATATTTCTAATGAATATATTTCAGTTCGTAAAAGGTAATTTATAGTTGAAAATTTTATTTAAAACATCATTAGTTTCTTCTGCCTACAGTTTTGTTTTGGCATATTGATGATGGAATGTTTATGCCTAAGTATTATGACTTTATAGTAAGTTGTAGAGGTTTACAAATCTGATGTTAATCTAAAATTATTTTGACAAAGTCTACTGTACCCTACTGAATTTTCCCGAATGACAAATAATTTATTATTGTTAATATTGCCGATTTGCAACATATATTCCGTTGTCAATGTTGATTTAAGATTCAGCCAAATACGAGTATTTGTTTACTCAGAACGTTCGGTTGGAGCATATTCATACGGTTTTATATTACTAAGCATTGTAAGGTTTATAGAGATAATGCCATCAAGCATGAAATAAGCCCTGAAGCTGTAGCTATGCAAGTTATAACAATAAACCTGTCAACCTTTGCATTATGATGGTAAAGTAGAATAATACATGGTTCAGTTTTAATGTTGAAAATATACAAATACTTTGCGATTAAATAAAAATAAAAATCACAGAGGCTAACCACCTTCTGCGGATAGCAAGCGTAGCGGAGGGAGTGGTTACCCAAGTCTTTTTATTCGATTGTACGGGAACGATTTATCGTTGTTATGAGCCATATTGAAATTTTATTTTCCAATACTTTAGATTCGAAAGTAGTTTTTTTAAATAGTTTGTTATTACTTAACCTTATCTGTAACACCTGGTTATGTGTTCAACATAACATATACTCTAAATAAAATTAAGTAATAAAAAAATGCTCAAATTATACTTTGCGCATACAATGTCAATATATTCTTTGTTCCACATTCACCTGTCGGTATGAGTCTTATGGGAGATTCACTAATAGACCAGGGAAATTAGACCAAACTCATCCAGAATAACTAAATATTTTTCTACAGCACCGATCGATATTCGGTTTTCAGCATTGTATTCGGAGAAGTTTCAGGAAAAAAGTCTACATATAATACCTTGTCGGCAGACATAAAGGGCATTTTGGGAATGCATAAAGTGCATCTAGAAGTGCAACATTACCCATAATTTATAAAAATTGTTTGAATTCATGAAAACTTATCACAATTTGTATACAGGGGTTTTGGGGGCGCAGTTTCCGAATCTGCCCTTGAACAATATGTCCGATCACCCTTTGGTTGGGGGGGGGGGGGTTCCCTTCGGAAAAACTTTTAAACCCCCCGTGTTTGTTCTGCAATGAGATGCTTCCCTTCGTTTCTTTTTTCCCAAACCCCCCCCCCCCCCACCCCATGGGGGATCCCAAGGTGATCGGACATATTTTTGAAGGGCAGATTTGGGATTAGCGACCCCAAAAACCCCTGAGTGTACATTTTCGAGTAATTTACAGAGCCCTATGATTTTTTGCCGAAGTGCCTCCCTGCCCCCATGGGAGGTCGCAGGGTGGTCGGACATATTTTTCAAGGATAGATTCGGAATCTGCGACCCCCAAAATCTCTGTATTGAAATTTTGATAAGCTTTCATGAATTCAAACAATTTTTATAAATTATGGGAAATGATGCACTTCTAGATGCACTTTATTCATGCCCAAAAAGTACTTTATGTCTGACGACAAGGTATTATATGTAGAATTTTTTTCCTGAGACTTCTCCGAACACAATGCAGAAACCGCATTTCGATCGGTGCTGTAGAAAAATATTTAGGATTTATTGTCTAATTTCCCTGGTCTATAACTACTTACTTAGTACCTATTCCAAACTATTCGGGCGCCTTGCGGGTTGCGTCAACTGCCACGCTGTAAGCCTGAAGCCGTCGCGGATTAATATCAACTTTTCCCCTGGTCATAAAAATTATAAACAATTTAAATTTAACTTTTAAAACTATGATATTTTGATTGCAATGTTTTATTGATTTGTTCACAGTTTAAATCGTATTTTTTACCATCGCATTTATATTTAAATTATTTTATTTTTAACTATAATTACTTGGTTCACTCTAAAAACTCAGTGTTGCTTATAAAATGAAGAAGCAAATTTTAAAACAGAAAACAAAATCTAAAAAAAGAACTATAACTTAAATAATATTACCCGTAAATTATGATTTCGACTGTAGTTTTAAAATAATACGGTTTTTGAAAAATACGGTAATCTCAGTATTTGTATAATCTAAATACGTATTGACCCTCATCTCGGACGCAAGGCTGATTTATGAGGGTGTCACCAAGTGTGTTTCTAAACAAAATCCATATGATTTCTACATGACTGACATCCGGTGTCTTCAAACTATCAGACGAAAAAACTTCGCAAAGAAGTGTTTCTTGTGCGTAACGTATTTTGTTAAATAAGTTAATTAATATCTTTCGGTATTCCATAAATTATTGTTATACGATAACAGAATAACAGTTGTATCAAAACATCACATATAAAATATATTTTAAAACTCTATTCAAATTGTATTAAAACATAATGAAATAAATAGTTGATAATAACTAGGCAATTAACTCGATTAAAAATAAATAATCATTAATAAAGTGCGTAAAGCAGGTTTGTCTAAACAGCGAGCCAGAAGCGGGTCAATGTTTTCAAGGTGGCTAATAGCGCAATAACTGTCATATGATTTGCATTGCTTACGGGCTCTCCATACTGACAGGTGAATGCAGAATCAAGAATAACATGCCCTTTAACATTGCAGCTTCTTGTTAATGTGCCGCGAATAGCTGACAACTTTAGATCTGTATTAAAGTTGCGGCATTTAAATAAAAGTTATCTTAGGTACTCAAGGGCTTGCAAATAAACTGCGTAAAACTTTTTTTTAATAATAAAATTATCTAACATTTTGGTTACAAACACATTTTATTTTCCCGTTAAATTAATAACAAAAACGTCGAGAGAAGAACTATGACCCAAGATACCAACTCGTGTGTTTTAAATTTTACAAAAAAGATTTTCAGCTTTTTATATACCCCTAATTATTACTTGCCGTGATTTTTACGTGAAAATCACCAAAGTTGTAGAGATTTTTTAAAATTTATTTATTTCATTTTCTGATAATATATACAATCAGATACAAAATAAAAATAAAACATTTAGAACATAACTACACAATGATAAAGTATAAAATAAAAATAACAACCTGTAATATAAAATAAAACTTAACTTTTAAACAAAATAACACATAATAGGAAATCAAATATTTGGCAACCTCTAGGGCAAACCCGTTTTGAGGTTGCAAAAGTAGCATCTAATTAAATTATTAATAAAGAATAAAGAAAGGGTTATGAGAGCAGTTAAATTTTCAACCAAAATTAAAAAAAAAAACACATGGGCAAAAACATACAAATAATGGCGATAAATGCAAGAAAAATTTACAAATGAGAATCCAAATAAACATTAAAAACTAATAAAAAGATTTTACTGTAGGCGTAATTATACTCGTTTAAAAGATTATATACACAATAAAAGGTTTAAGAATAATTAATAAAAGGTTATATATAAAAAAAAAAAAATTCTCAATATTTCACTGTATCTACACTTAATTACACAATACACATTCATACTCTTTTCCACACACAAACTTACACACACTTCCAGACCAGTCTCTCTCACACAGACGCACCTTCATACATTGTTCTATCATACGACCACATCCAACAAGCCCTCCACATCACCAATGCTCAAAAGTCAGTTCTTTAGCAGGATTAAACATTTGTTTAGAGTAGGTCTACTAATTTTTTTTATTTTGTCTGGAAGTTTATTATAGATTCTAGGAATAACTACAGGGAAGAAATTTAAATATATTGTTAACCTTGCTTTGGGTACCTTAGCTTTGCTTTCGCATCTTAAAAAATAATAAATTCTGTTGCAAAAAAACTGAAGAACCTTGACTCCTAATGTAAATTACGGTAACTAAACAAATGCCTAATGTAAATAAACAAATAACAAGAGGCAATACAGAGAGGCATCGAAACAATGGTAAAGATGGCACCATTCTCAATGGTATTATCTACACTTATATATCTAGACAATGCTTTTTTTCTAACTTGTACCAATCTTACAAAAGGAATAATTAAGGGAACGAAAGCAATACTGGGCCACATAGATTGGTACTGTTCAAAACTTACCTTTAAAAATTTAAATATCACCAAACGTATGAATGTTTCAGCTGATTACTCACAATTCACAAGATACCTAGAGGTAAACTCAATAAACCATAGAAATAGATATAAATTTTGGCTTTATTGACCAAAAAAAAGTTTATATGCCCTTAACAAAAATAAAAATATTTATACGCCCTTAGTACAAGAAAACTTCAGATTGGAAGAAAACATATATATTTAATTAAATTGAATTTAAAAGCCCTCCCCAAAAATAAAAATCAAAAACCCTCCCTTTTAATAATGATTACAGAAATTATACAAAAGGTTAGACAAGATTACAAAAAAATTAACATGAAATACCATGGATTTGTTTAAGGATAATTATATATGTCGTTGGCCAACTCTAAAGCTAAATATAAATAATTGAATAAATAAACAAAATTAATTATGAGACGTCTCTCTATAAAAAAAAAGGTATATGAATTTCTAATATATACAGCCCTTAGGGCTAAGGTCCGAAATATGCTATAGCTTGCACCTCCCAATTATTAAATACAAACATATCTTATATAGTATTCATACATAAAATTACTTTTTCAAAATACAGCCTGTTTAATATTTAACACAAAAATCAACTGCAGATCATTCATATTTCAAATTAATCTCTGTCTATAACTAGAACACTGTAGATACAAGAATTTTATTTTATTTAAAGTCCTGTTGAAAGGTAGGCCTTTTCAGTAAGGCGTAGTTGTGGTGTAGCTTATGGCATTGTATGGGTTAAATATCCCCTGAAGTTGAACCAGTGTAACTGCATAACACAAATAACAATCCTTTTTTTAGAAAACTTGCAGCTAATTTAAATAAGCATAAAACAGATAGTTCTTTTTGAGTTAGCTGTTCTAAAATTTGTAGCACAAGTTGACAAATTGCTACTTAAAGATTGTAAGAGTTAATACAACATGTATCATGTTGCATAAGAATGTTTCTACATGTTAACCAAACCACATGGCAACATAAAAATGTTCTTGTTTAGTTACATAAAATATATATCAGAAATATTATGCCTATAGCTCTTTAAAAGTTTTCAATATACTGGTTATACTGCAGAAAACTACACAGTTACAGTTAATTAATACAGAACAGTTTAGGCTAGTTTTTGTTTGAAATAGGTTAAGACTTTAGTAATACACAACATAGCATCAGCTTTAAAGTTTTTGTAGGCTGTAAGATTAGCATTTTAAAATTAGGCTGTAGTAAAAATGAAATACATAGGTTTCTCTATTAAATCGAACAAAATGAGTTTGAAAAGTTATTCATAAGCCAACGGTGGAACTAACCTTATTAAATTTTACAAGTGAACATTTCATAATTATCAAGGTAAAGCTAAAACATTCTTACCTGGTATTCACAAAATAAAGGCTTATAACAAAGGCATGTCAAATAGCCTTGCGCATAACTCGCGACAAAAAAAATATAAGGAATTAATCCACAACATAATTTAACTATATCAGCGACATAACAAAAGTGGACTTTCCTGTAGTGGAAGCGATGGCGGACTCTCTTCTCGAATGTTCTAAAACGAAGCAAGGTTAACGGTCTAGAATAAATCAGCTGTTTCAGCCCTCAGACAAGCTGTCGTATAAGAACGACCTCTGTCCCGGTATGCGCGCATGCAAAGAAAGCACTGATACCGTACAGAGTCGGTACCCAGTGGAGAAAGGAGTAACTAATTGGAAAGTGTCGGTAAGGATAAATACAGAACGTAAAGTCGGAGACGTAAAGATTAAGAAAAAAAAATATAGGTAGCACTGAAGTCTAAAAACGTCACAAACTGTTGCCACAAAACGATTTAAAATGTTAAACTCCAAATATTGCTTTTAATGGAAATTGAACATTTTCGCATTTTATGTAAAACGTTTACTAATATATCTTCGCTGCAACCTTGCGTTACAACGCTTGGTTAAGTCATTTAGATAAAGTGAAATGCTTTGAGATTTTCATTTCAACAATACATCCTTAGAGCACCGCGCAGACCAAGGCGAACGCAAACACGAACTTTAACTTTAAACACGAACGAGCGCGAACTTTAACGAACGTTTTTACCACAGACGGGAGCGATGAGTTCGCGCTAACTTTCAAGAGTTTTCAGTACATTCACTGATCAGACATCGTCGAGACAATGGATCCTTTTCCGAAAAGTGCCTCCTTATAACACTAGCCTTGGACGATGATGAAGAAGTAAAAAGGTAAAAATAAATAATTGTGTCATTAAAAATTAATAAAAAAATAAATAATTTACTTTGTTATCTATATTAATAAATGAGAGATTGTAGGCCTACTCAATCATAAGCTCGATTTTGAATCGCTAGAACTGCTAGTAACTAATAATTTTAGTTAAATTTATTGTATTTTAAACAATAAAATGAAAAGGTTTAACAAAACAGAGAATCATACAACGGTTTTACAGTAAAGACCACGAAAGAATACCGTTGAGGGACGGGCTTGTGTATACCGAGACCTTGAACGCTCCAATTGCCTTAGTGCGACGTTGTCACGTTCTTCCCACGCTTCTAACTGAACGCGGCTGACTCCACGCATTTATAATTCTTTAAACTGTGCGCTCAAGTCTCGAGCGGTAAATAACAGGAGTGTTCGAGACTAGTAGATATGGCAACGCTGCGCGCCCATCCTATTGGCCGCCACGCAACGGTATTCTTTATTGGCCTTTAATATAGGTGTAAACACTGCCCGCTTAATAACCGAGCGATCAACCCAATATGTGCGATCAGTTCGCAGTTCGCACATCCTGATCGCTCAGCTTTCCTGAATTGCACGCTGTCTGGTGTGTGTCAACGTACTTAAATCCATTTGTTTAATAATTCTCGCTCGTGTTAGTATTCGCGTTCGCCTTGGTCTGCGCGGTGCTTTAATCATATTTAGCTGTCACCGTCTTTGTTTATGTGAACAACATTAGCCACTATCTTTATTTTGAGCATTCGAAGAACACACTTCTGTTTTTACAACTCTTGTTTACGTCGCTTTCTGAATAAATCTGCTGTCAGAAAACGAATTTAATTAAAATAATGTTTCATATCCGAGAGGAAGATATTGTAAGAAGTTGACGTAATGAGGGATACACATTCGGATTATACAGCATAGAGTTAATGGTGGTATACATTTGTCTTGTGTAGCAATTTGAGTGATGAATCTTGATCCATTAATGTAAACCATTATTAAGGTTACGTCGAGGGTTATGTTCTCCTTAGGTAGACGGATTAATTAAGACGGATTGATTTTTAATTCAGTGTGTACAGAACATTTTGATTAATGCATATAATTACAATCTATACATCAGTGGATTTCAACCTTCTTCAATATTTTACCGTTTTACAAGTAAAAAAACAGAAAATAAATTGTTTGCTTAAGACCACACGGGAGAAGTGTAAACTTTTTAACACAACTTACGAAATGAGGAAGCACAATGTCTATTTCAGAGGTATTACCAATTAAACTATACATTGTGTTAACGTTAATGGGTTTAGCCTATGACGTAGGACAATCTGTTACACTTATATACCCAATTCAAATATGCTAAACTAGCTATGATTTCGTGGCCTGACCGGCTAACGCGCTAGTATAAGGTGAGGGACTCTGCTGGTTCGAATCTCGGCAAGACCAAAACTTTTCAAGCTGACGGAAGAGAGCGTTTCACATGATAGAGTATTTCATAAATGCATGAGAAAATGCTTGACGGTAAAATCCGATCACTGCCAGCAAACATTGCGCTAAGGTGCGCCTATAAAATTTCACACTTCAAAATGCGTGACGGTAAAATCCGATTCACTGCCAGCAAACATAGCCCCGAGGTGCACCTATAGAAGTTCACACTTCGAAATGCGTGACGGTAAAATCCGATTCACTGCCAGCAAACATAGCGCCGAGGTACGCCTATAGAAGTTCACACTTCGAAATGCGTGACGGTAAAATTCAATTCACTGCCAGCAAACATAGCGCCGAGGTACGCCTATAGAAGTTCACACTTCGAAATGCGTGGCGGTAAAATCCGATTCACTGCCAGCAAACATAGCGCCGAGGTACGCCTATAGAAGTTTACACTTCGAATTGCGTGACGGTAAAATCCGATTCACTGCCAGCAAACATAGCGCCGAGGTACGCCTATAGAAGTTTACACTTCGAAATGCGTGACGGTAAAATTCAATTCACTGCCAGCAAACATAGCGCCGAGGTGCGCCTATAGAAGTTTTCACTTCAAAAATCTGGTGACCTCCTGAACAATTCAAATAAGACTTATTGGGCGCTGTTCGGCGGGGAAGGGGTAGATTACCCAAAAAATTAATCTAACTTTAATATCAACCTCATTTTTCATTCAATACATCTACAATAATTACAAATTATAACATGCAGGGTGTTTCGGAAGAGGTTGGCACAACTGCACAACTTCAGGAGATGTCAGAGACCTATAAAAAGCAAAATTGTTCATATGAACATAAGACCGGAAAAACTTTGTTTTCGAGTTATATGCAATTTTGTTCTTTTCACAAAATACTTAATATTTTTGGAAATTCAAAAGATATTGATCTCAAATTTGGTGCACATATTTTTATGTAACAGTTTATCACTGTACACAAAAAAAAAACGTTCTTTTAAATATTTTCAAAATGGTGGCTGATTAAAATATGTAAAATATGTCAAAAACCGCTAACTTTACAAAAAATTAAGGATACTAAACAATTTACATTGCTAATGACAAACAAAACGTTTCTTATTTTTTCTGCAACTCGAAGGATATCAGAGATATTGGAAAAAAAACGAAAAACTTAGCCTCTCATCTTCATGTTTGTGTCAGAACTACACCCCTTGTATCGTACATTTGTCGTTTTGCCAAGACTGACGTTTTTCGAATGAAAAGAAAATAAGAATATAAAGAGCTGGCAAGGCATGCTTTACGGTGCTATTCGCCATTTCCTACCTATGTGAACTAACTATCTCTTCAATGGTGAACATAAAAACTAACAAGAGAAATAGACTCCAATTAGAAAATGATTCGGTTATTTGCGTCTCAAAAATAGAACCACGATTCGACAAATTATTAAAAAATAAACAAGCACAGCCTACTCACTGAAATTATAGTTGCTTTTTAATGCAGTGTAAATTGTAGAACCTATATTTAAAAATAAACTTTTCTCGTAAATTGTTGTATCTTTATTGTAGTGTAGGTCATACACTTGCTTTTTATTTTACCCGGCTTGCGACCGCGAACCCCTTATCAAACTTTTGCGGACCCCCTGGGGGTCGTGACCCACAGGTCAAAAAACACCGCTATAAATATTACAATCGTAATTTCTAGATAGTAAAAACGACATGATATTTGTGTCCTACTTTTGTTTGGCAACACAACAATCAACTTTGTGTATTCACATTAACAGGTTTTGTACATTTAAACTAATTGCTTTCAAATTAAATATGTAAATACATTACTAAATAAAGCAAAACCGTAGACTAAATAAATGAACTCTCTATGCGCAATGCTAATGCACGTATTTCATTTGCACTTCGCTAGTATATATAATTTCAACACGAATTTGAAATATTCTTGATTTAACTTTTGTATAATATAAGAGTGTTCATGAAGTCCCTTTAAGCCCCTTTATTATTTTTATTATTGAAAATAAGTTAACAAAACTTTGTATATATCTTGTGTTGCATAACAGGACAAATGTTTTTACATATCTGAACCTTTGTGATTTTGGGGGGGGGGCTTAAGGGGATAGGCGGGGTTAAACATTTAAAATATAAAGGTAGGTCATGTAATACACAATTGGAAAGCTTATTAAAAGAGAAACAGAATGGCGCAAACTAGAGCTTAGTATCTTGCTTCGTTTCAAAGTAATGGACAATCAAAGTTCTGGAAAATGATATTGCTATCATAGCATCAAAGCAGTTTATTAAATTTGTTAATATTATTTGTAAGTGGGTTGTATGTTATTTTCCAGAACCAAAATCATAATGTTCAGATATGTCAAAAATGTGTCCTGTTATTCAACACAAGATATATAAAAAGTTTTGTTAACTTAGGTTGTGTAACAAAAATAATGAGGGGGGGTTGAGTTAAAGGGACTTCATGAACAGTCTATGTAATAGTAGTAGAAGTCCGACCAGGTCTATTTCAGTTTGTTCGGACTGTATCGTCTTTGTAGCCTAGCAATTTCCCGAGATTTCCTGCTTTTTTTCTGCACTCCTTTAAAATATTAAATATCATTGTGTACTATTGATTTTAGCTTTTTCTTACCTTTCGCGAGTGACAACGCGTTCAGTCCACATACGACGCACTTAGTGTTTATGTATTTTTTTTTAACTCTAAACTGTTATTTCTTATCAAACCTGTTATTTGTATTACATTTTATTTACCATAATTGCATTCGTACATTTGCGACTAAACGAATAACCACACAACTTTTGAATTTCAACTGAACCAGGTAATTTTACGAGATGATTGCTTTATGGTATATTCCTATTAAAATATTGCAAAACAGTTCGATAACAACTTCACACGTATTGCGTTTTGAAAGTAAGAACGAGATTGGATGTCGCAGTGCCAGGTTGAGAGCTCTTCCAATATTCATCTCAAGGCCTGTGTAAAATCGTTCAGAGATATTTAAATTTGTCTTCAATATGAATTAGAACAGGGGGTTTTCAGATTTATTTTCTACACAATTTGTCTGTTTTTTGGGGTTCGGACGCCCTACTTGCCAAAGTTAATTTTCTATACTTAAGGTACATTTTTCTCAAAATTATTACAGGTAGGGTTGTAAGTTTGGTGTTATTGCAAAGTGTGCATGTTAGTGAGTAATTTTAGTTGGTAAATTTAAAAAATATCAATTAGAAAATTTTGTAATATTTTTTTAAACCCTATTTACAAAAAAAAAATACCAAACAAAAATAAATAAAAAATTGTACAACAAACAAATAAGAAAATAAAGTTTTCAATGTAAAATGTGCGGTAAGACCTACTAAACAAAATATTAAAAAGGTGTTATAGATATCTTGAATAGTTTTTGATATAAATGTACCTTTGTGTAACAAAACAATTTTTTCGGAAAAAACACGTTTAAACTTATAAATTGTACTGAAGTACATTGTAGGCCTACTTCTAATGCATTCCTGCACCGTAAGTGGGATTGTCTGTGTCCTCAAGGTCTTCAAATACGTGCTGTAACCTTTTGTTTGCAATGGAAAGTTTCTTTCGACACCTTTTCTCGATTTCTTGTTGAGGATTTTCGGCTTTTTGTATTCGACGTGCGTCTTGTAGCTTCATTTCCTCTACACATTTTGAGCCCGGATTGATTAGTAACTTTCCATCACATGACGCTTCACTATGTTTCCCATGTTAAAATTTGCCACAGCCTCATAGACTTCAAGTTCCAAGGTATTTCTCATTACGAATGTGATTTTGGATCCCTCCGTGGAGGCATTCCCTAAGGAGTTGTTCATTTGATAAATCCCTAAATATGGGCTTGACCCTTGATTACATTCACGACTGATATTAGGTATGTGAGTGTGGTCTCTATGGTCATAAGGTTTTCCTTCGATAATGGATTTCTGAAACTTTCACCAGTAATCCCAAACTCGCGCTGTACTAAAACGCAAATTTTCCGTACATGCATTTCGAAAATTGTACATAACTTTTAAATAGTTGTCAGAAATTTAAAATTAAAACATACTTCTGATGCTAGTTAAATGTAGAATACAAATCAATAATTAAAAAAATCTATTTTGTTTGACCAAAAATTGTCCGCCCCCCCCTCCTTTTTTAACGTAGTTTTTTTATTAAACCTATGTTGTATATGTTCGATTTTTTTTACATACAATTTAAAATCGCGACATATAAGCAGGGGCGGATACAGGATTTCATTTGGGGAGGGGTCATCGGTCATAAGAAGTCGAAAACAACATTACTGGAGGAGATTTTTAAAATATAAACCCTATGGATTAGTTTTTAATGCATTTCTAGAATATAAATATTGCCTTGAAAGAGCAAGAGTTTCTTACAGATTAAAGAGTAAAATAAACACTAATTATTAAAGAGTTAACAGGAACAGTATTAAAATCAATAACTTCACAACACGATCACTAAATCCACGATAAACTTTTGTTTCACGAAATGTGAAACAACGAGAACAACGTAACACAAAATCTCACTTACTAAGACAATAGGCTCAATCTGCGGCGCAATGGTACATATTTCTCGGACAAGTTCTATAGCTACAGCCCATAAACACTAAATCAGGTTTACCTTATTTCAAACGAAAATATAGACTTTACACTAAAATCCATATAAACATCAATGTAAAAGTATATCGATTTGTACTAGATAATTATATCTATTACAAAATATGATTGCTCATTGGTTGAAAAACTGTCCAATCGTAAAAGTTTACAGAAAACTTCATATCTAAGAAACTAAGAGTGACGAAAGATTGGAAATCGTTGTTAGAAAATTCAAATCATGACAAATAAAAAGGAGCGCTTATATTCTTATCAAAACAAATCTGTCTAACGATTATGAGCCTTAAAAAAGTGACAAGTTTTGTATCTTTTCTTTGTGCTTTCTAGCGCAACTATAACTTTTTAGACAAAGATGATTAAATTTGTAAATATACGTTTTAGAACTAATTTTTAAATCAAAAAATTAATGTATTTAATTCATTAATTAACATTTCCTTTCCAATGGTTTTAGTTTTATTGAGATTATTTAGCAACCTACAGTTATAAACCATGTTTCCACTTATGGTATCAATTACAGATTGCTTTTTATATTGAATAGTGAAAGAGGATACCTGCTAGTGTAGA
>JAGFPH010000107.1:400324-451477 GCA_018207615.1 Philaenus spumarius | reverse complement strand
AGAGCAAGGTAGATTACTATATTACGGGACACGACAAGATAGGATAGTTAAAGTTGTATTCCATGTGCGTTAGATGAAACTTCATTTGTTTGTACTTGTGTAACTTAAAGCCATTTTACAAAGACCTGTCTATATATTAATCTAGTACAGCAAGATAGATTACTATTATATGGAGCAAGACGGGCTAGGAAAGTTAAAGTGGTATTCCATGTACGAGTAGTTTAATTGGAAATTCATTTTTCTGTACTTGTAAAAATGAATGCCATTTTACAAATACCTGTCTAGATATTCATCCAGTACAGCAAGATAGATTACTATACTATGGAGCATGACGGGCTAGGAAAGTTAAAGTGGTATTCCATGTACGAGTAGTTTAATTGGAAATTCATTTTTCTGTACTTGTGAAAATGAATGCCATTTTACAAATACCTGTCTATATAATCATCTAGTACAGCAAGATAGATTACTATACTATGGAGCATGAATAGCTAGGCAAGTTAAAATTGTTTATCATGTACTAGTAGTTTAATTGGAGATGAATTTTTCTGTACTTGTGAATCTTAATGCCATTTTATAAAGACCTGTCTATGTACTCATCTATTACAGGAAGCTGGATTACTATACTATGGAGCATAACGGGCTAGGCAAGTTAAAGTGGTATTCCATGTTTGCCCTTCATTTGCTTGTACATGTGTAAGTAAGTTGGGCCACAAACACGTGCAACTAGATTTTCCAGTAGTGCCTGTGATAATACTATTCTATTATAAATAGCGGACTACACAAGGACTTGGTATTAAATATGTACTTTAAAAGCTCCTTAATTTGTTTCTACCTGGCTAATTGTAAGTCGGCTTACAAAGACGTGTAACTATATTTTCAAGTAGTAATAATATTAATTTAAACACTATTTAATACAACAGAACATCATTTTGTTTAATTAATGTATATTCAATGGACGTAGTCATGCAGTTAAGTCGTGTAATTTATGTTTAGACTGTGTTAAACTTGTAAACAGAGGAAAAGTCAGAATCTACGGATTTCATAAAAGCGCAAATGGTTAACAAATCATGTAGAAATTAAATATTCAATTACCCTTCATTTGGGATGAGACATGTAGAAAACTGTCTCATAAATCCCTTGTAACTGATAATGACACCGTACTTGATGGAAACCATATCTATTGATAAAGAAACCCAGAAACAAAATAGGTGGACATTTCACAGGAAATAAGAGGCGAAACCACCAAGACTGATGACAGAACTTTGATACATTGAAATGAACGGTTACTGTAATGTTAACCGTGTTTTAACAAGGTAAACCCGAATGTTCTCTTAAAATTGTTAAATTGTGGCGCAAAATATAGTAAAAGGCTTGCTTTGCTTTATTCTGCTAATGTTTTAGCGGTAAGATATAGAGCTTAATGCAAGCTGATGCAGATTTACACACGTTTTCAGGATTTGGTCTGTAGGCCAACAAACTCTACAGAACCCTCTGTTTTGGGGTTCGTATTGCCAATGTTATTTTGTTAGCCACTATTGATTACCGTTAGCGGGATTACACATTTCTTTCAATGCATTTAACGTTTTGCATTTCGCTAGTTTTCCTTGATAATAAGACGATCGTTCATGCCACTAAGTAGACGATGATTAGGACAATAAATTAGGGTTGAATTTCAAATAGTTTTCTAATTTCGTAGTTAAATCCTTACATACATGCATCGTATACAAATTATTGTATACTCCACGTTATTGTTACACCATATAATAGCTATTCTGTCCTTGGGCTATTGGATTTTTCGTTAAATGTACTTTCTAATAACACACTCAAATGCACTTTAGCCACAATATTATGCCTGTTGACAAAACACAAATGTTGAAACTATAACATGAGTTGATTTCAGAGGTTTATTGCACGTTAAATTGCAAGTGATGAAACTGTGGGATAAAGGCTAAGACCAGTAATCAAAGAACTCAAGTTTGTATGATTGCCTTTGGTTTACTGCGAGCGTAAGTACGTATTCACCAGTTACACGGACACAGCTCTAAAAGCGAATTATTGATTGGATTTAACTGCTTCAAATAAACACGAATAGGCTAAAATACAGAGGCAATATCTAGCCATAAATTTATTGTTCGAGATTTCTGTAATAACTAATAAGGGCCCTTTCTGAACCAGTTTACCGTTTTTCCTCTATTGTGCTATGAATTACAATTATTTGTGCTCCAGTTAGGAAACCTTTGTTTAGATACAGGTACCGGGCTGTTTCAGACGTGCAAATTCGAAATCATGCCCATTAACCACAATAAAAGGTACAAAATGATACGCTCCACCCTCACATTGGAAGTTTTCGAGTGAAATTTCTAAATTTCTTTTCTAAAGCAGTGTCGTGAATAGGATGCTTTAGTAAATGTTTTACAGTTTCCTTAACATTTTAAATGTTATTGCTTCTTCCAATTAGAATATAAAAGAATCGTAATAAATGTTTCAAAAGCGTTTAAAAAAGAATATGAAATAGGGGTTCTTGTACGTTTCAATATGGTACAGTTTAACTTACCATTAAAATTTCCATTGTTATAGTGTTACAGGTGAATATGCTTGCAATCGAATTTTATGGCAACAAATTTTATTTTCAAATACCTATATTGTGTTTTTAACGTTTTCTACCGACAAGTTATATTTACTGTGCGTCCCTCTATCTATGTTTTCAACTTTTATCTCACCCATTGCTAATGCTATCTTTACTAAATTAGCATGATTATAAAAAAAAAATTCTTACAACTAGAGGTACACAATAATTGTTTTCGAACGGTTTATATGACTCATAAGGTCATTTCAAAACACTGCCGTTTAGTATCTGTCTTGAAGATAACCCTCAACTGGTATCATTATTTTTCACATCACAACTGGTATCATGGGACCTCCTTTTTTAAAGGTGTAAACAATTTTAAACCAAACTATTGAGAAATATTTTATTGTACTTATTGATTACTTAACATCATTATTAAGTGTTATAAATAAATTTTAAGCCTAAAATCAAACTTGACAAAAAAAAACAGTAGATAAAACTAAAAAAAGTTGTATTTTGTTTTGAGTATATTTTTTATACAAACTTTAAACTTTTTTTCTAAAAACCGGTTTTTACTAAATATAATATGAACTTCTTTACTGCATAGTATTCAATAATAAAACATTAAATAAACTTTCCCTTTCTTGTAAAAAGCATTCATTTAAATTCAGTACTCTCTTATCTTCGTCAAAACACAACACAAACTAAAATTTAGATAAAACTAAAAAAGCAGATTTTTTGTTTGTTTTTTCTTAAGTAGAAATAAGTATCGTTTTTTAACACTGTCCTTCGATGTGTAGGATTCCTAGTTTTATTTCCACCTTCTTCAAAGCTTTCTTCTTCAAATTGTTCTCAACCCCCGGTTGGTTCTCCATTTAGCATATTTTCTTCTTCATTGTACTGTTCTTCCGAGTCATGGTCAGAGTTAATTATGAAGTCCGGGTCTTGATCACTGTCCATAAAATCTAAATTATCCTTAAAAGCTTCTTCAACTAACTGTTGCAGAGATGGTTCAAAATTACTCTCTGTAACCCATAAACAAAGGCGGGAAGGACCTGCTTTATTATTATTGTTCTGTTGACTATTACTGCCTTCCGAGGTAAAAGCAAATCAAATAAGTTGCGAGAAATAACGGCTAACAAAAATATTTACTAATTGTTAGTCAAGTTCAGAAAACAGCGTAACTGGTACAATACGTCCTGTAGACCGCACTAAAAACAGAGAATAACTGGAGGTCCAGGACTGCGCGATTTGATTATAAAGCTCAAAACAAAAGCAACAACATAACCTCACTTTTACTACTGGCAGACGGCGGCGAAACTGAAAGGTCACGGCACCCCACGCCTCTAGCTTAACTGGAGGGGGAGGGAGAAGGTGGGGAAAATACGTCGCGGTTTCTTAGATGCTGATAACAGTTAAGGGTTTTAAGGTAGTTGATAGTTTTGTATTCTTACCTTGAATTCTAACCTAATCCTAAGTGTTAATTTAGCACGTTTATAAAACTTTCGGATTTAGAATCCTAGGCCTAAACCAAGCATTGTTGTTAACCACTCAAACCCAAGGAAATATTAAAGTAGAAGACCAGCCGCATCGAAAATGTGTTATAATGTATATGTAAATCGTATTATCTTACTAACCTATCCTGCACAGCAAACATTTAGAACAGAAGCGTATGTTGTTCAGTAACCAACTCTAAACAACAAAAATTAACCTAAAAGACTAGGTTTATGTTGTTAACCTAGCGCAAGAGTCAAAACATTAACCTCCAAGCCAAGATCTATGTTTTAACTAGCCTTACCTAAACAGTAAACATTAACCCAGAATCCTACCCCTATGTTAAGACGACGACTACAAAAACTACGACGAATTTGACTACACCGAAGCTTATATTGTTAACTAACCTAAACTAAACAACACATATGCTATGTTGTTTCTAGTATTACGAGCTCTTGTATCTCATTATGGTGGTTCTTTTTGTTTCATAACAAGACATAAGTTCCAGATTTATCTACTATCGGAATTTCATTCTTATGATTGGCCAATCATTGTATAGTGTTATGATATTTGTGGTTAGTTACCCTACTCTTTTGAGGAATATTGTATTTAATTTATTCCATGTCTTGAATGTCGTTATGATTTTTTTTATTACGAAACATATTTGATTTATAAGTTCCATACTTATCTAACATCGGAATTTCATTCTTATGTTTGCCCAATCATTGTATAGTGTTACAGTAGAAACTCGCTAACAGGACTCTCAATAACATGACTTCCTATATAACAAGTGTATTTTTCTAATCCCCCTGAGATTGCCATAACACTTAATGTCAGAGATACCTCTATAGTACGACTATTATTATTTTAAAAACCTCAATAGCACGGATTTTTGGTAACAATGCAGATTGCAGGTCTAACCCACTATAGCACGCCTTTTTGCGAAACCGAACCATTACAGCAAGAGTTCAACCTCAGTAGTAAGTCGTTTTACACAACGGAACCTTTATAGCACGACTTCATCATTCCCAGTGCATAGTTCCCACGCTCAGTGACTCAATGGAACGGATGTTTTGATTGAAGGAAACTATGTCTTACGCTCAGGTCTAAACATGCAAACCCAGCTTCCTCAACTTTGCGACTCTCATCAACTGTGACAGCTCAGTCGTGCGACCGCTGTAAAATTTTAAGTATTTAGTTAAAATTAAATAGTTTTGTGTTTCTATCAGTTTTTCTATTTTCAGTTTTTATAATACAGTAATTTAATGTTCATTTTTCTTTTTTTGAATTAAGTGTACAGCACTATAATGTATAGAAAATGTAATGAGTAACGAAACAAGTGTTATTAATTGCTATGGCAGTGATAAATATAAAATACGAGTAACGAAAAGGCGTTATCTAATTGGTTGCTATGGTAATGAATGTAAATACATTCAAGAAACATGTATTTTGGTTCATAAATTTAAATTAAGAGACGATTGGTTCCGTCCGGTGTAGTTCAGATATTATCATCAAGCGCTGAAATACATTCAATAAACATAAAATGTTGGTTCATCAGTCTAGTCCTAACCTAAAATTATTGTGTGTATATTTAATTTATTTTACCTGCCTTAACGGCAACATACATACAATAATTTTAGGTTAGGCCTAGACTTAAAATTACTTTCTAGGCCTAACCTAAATTTTTTGTATATATTATGTTACCGTTAAGGCAGGTCAAATAAATTAAATATATATGCAATAAAAATAGGTTAGGCCTAGAGCGATGGACGAACATTTTATGTAGGTTAGGCCTAGAAAGTAATTTTAAGTCAAGGCCTAACCTAAAATTATTGTATGTATGTTGCCGGGCTCTAGGGCCGAGGGCCAGTTGCCTAAAAACTTTGACGAGGGTAATTTGACAGCCAGAGGCTTGGCGGAGCGAGGGCCAGCCGGCTAGGGATCAGTGACCTGTTCTACTGTGCGGTGGGTGTGGGGGTGGAAAGGTTGTAATTATCGTTTATGTATTCCGATAACAGTATGATTATAATATTTATATAATTATAATATTTCGTCGTATTATCACTTTATATAATTAGAATAAAAAAAAAACTAGAGGACTTACCTAAACTGTTTAGTCACAGTATTTTGCCGATAACAGTATGATTATAATATTTGTATAATTATAATATTTCGTCGTATTATCACTTTATATAATTAGAATTAAAAAAAACTAGAGGACTTACCTAAACTGTTTAGTCACAGTACTTTGCCGATAACAGTATGATTATAATATTTGTATAATTATAATATTTCGTCGTATTATCACTTTATATAATTAGATTTAAAAAAAAAACTATGCATTTAATCTTACCCCTCCCCTGAATCACTTCCGCTCTGAGGAGTCGACTGGCCCTCGGCCCTACCTGGCTGTTTTGACAGTTTATGACCCCCACGGCAAAAGATCGGCTGGCCCTCGCTCCGTTTTCCATGTTGCCGTTATGACTGGTAAAATAAATTAAACATACACACAATAATTTTAGGTTAGGCCTTGACTGATGAACCAACATTTTATGTTTATTGAATGTATTTACAATGAATGGAGATTTAACTGTGTTTACCATCTTAGCTTTGATGTTATAATTAATTCTACACCTTTATTATAATAACATTAAACGCATGGAAACAGTAAATATTTGTATAAAAACAAACTAATAATAAATGGTAATTGAAAGATTAAAATTATGTGTGTATGTTGCCATTAAGGCTGGTAAAAGAATTGAAGAAATAGCGTGATAAACTTCGTTCCTGACGGGGGTCCCACGACTGCACACATTTACTTTTTATTTACTAACCAGTTACATTACAGTACTTATATTGTTACTGCACAGTAATAATAAAATATACTTTTTAAAACAAAACGTGCTAGTGAGTGTTGGTTAAAAATGTACTTGCTATAAAGGGGTTTCAGAAAAAAACTGTGACGTTGATAGTACGACTTTTAGTCAACATAACCTTCATAGCACGAACCTCAACTAGAAGAGTATCTCGATGACAAGACTGTGTCCCAAATCCCCTTGAGAGTCTTGCTATCGAGGTTCTACTGTATTATGATAATTATTTTTAAACCTTACATAACAATTTTTAAAAAAAACTTACGTTTGGTAGAGGCTGTACAATGGGTGAACTAATATAGTTCCATTTTTCTTCTGGTTAAAGTGTCGTGGAATTTCGTCCAACATACTTTAGTTTCGGGTTACTTAATTATTTACAGTATTGATAAATATAGACTGAAACCCATTTACCTGAGCTTACGTTTATCAATCAAGTTTAATGTTTATAAAAATAACATCAATACTTAATATTAAACTATAATTATTTTAGGGGTATCTTTACATATGAAATTCTATCTGCTGCTTATTCCTAATACATAAAATTACAAAAATTTCTAAGCTGTGGTTCAGTTTAATTGCATGAGTAAATTTTATATACAACCTAGAGTCAAAATGTTCCCGGAATTAATTTCTAGAGACCCCCAGCTCAGTCGTCCGTGAGAAATTTGTTTTGCAGCAATTGGTATAGTCGGGGACAAGTATAGAGAGAAAGGTGTAGGGGTCGGTCGGCCCAAGACAATGCTATTGTTGTGAAACCGAGCGCCCGGCCACCCTCATACCTGCGGTCATTGTAACCACCTCCCTTAAATTCTTACAACTAGTTCGGTCCAATACAAATATTATAATTTGAACCACTAATCGAATAAAAACAAGTTACGGCTCAATCTTCTCGCAAGATTTAGACTAATAAGAGAAAACTTGAATCACAATCCTATGACTCTCCGTTGAGGAGCTAGTTGGCTAGTTCCTACAGTTCCACAGCTGCACCAAGAACTGATAGAAAAAGATATTAACTATAGCGTAAGACATCTACGGTCGCTGTTAAAGGATATTGGATTCTCATTCAAAAAACTAGATCGGCGGGGACGAGTATTGCTTTCAACCAGAATTACAATTGGGGCCTCGAAACCCCACCAAAGCTGACCTTCTTCATCTGAAGATATACTATACCTTGCGCAAAGATTCGTGGCGGCTGAGAGCTAAGGACGGTCGGATAGGTGACCCTACCCTAATTAGCCGTCGCTCGGCCGATCCGGGTTATGGTCATGACTCGGCTACTGGGCTTAAGGTACAGTCGGTACAATTTTTTTGCATTTCGGCATAAAGTGCAAAAATAACGTCATTTTTGTAATCTGCATCAAATAACAAGAACGTTAAGTCCAAACACGATGTAATTGCGATGCTATTAAGTATTCACTTTGTTTTAAAATAAAAGACAGTTTACAGAACAAGATATATTTTTAAGATTATTTACAAACTATAGCTATTTACAACATCCTTTAAACTTTGTCTTAAAAATGTTGTTAGGTAACCGCGTCGACTTCAGCTTATGTAAATCCGAAAAAGACTTTCAATGTAAAATTTTTAATAGCTTTATTTACTAAATATTCCTAATCTTGTTCTGTAAACTATCTTTTATTTTAAACAAAGTGAATATTTAATTACGTCGCAATTATACCGTGTTTGGACTTAATGTTCTTGTTATTTAAACATACGCCTATTTAAAGAGCACTAATCAAGCCACATATATATGATAAAGGACACATAAATAATCGGTTAATATACAATTGACTAGTAAATAGCCAAAATTAAGAAAATCTTTTTTGCTTGTCACTTTATTTGATCAATAATTAGTCTGACAAACTACATGTTGCTAAAAATATTTTCTTTTTCATTGATATGGTTTCACATTTAGCTCCTGTGAGAATCTGGATTACACTTCATGTACAAAATTGTAAATGGATATAGTTTGT
This sequence comes from Philaenus spumarius, assembly GCA_018207615.1. Taxonomy (NCBI): domain Eukaryota; kingdom Metazoa; phylum Arthropoda; class Insecta; order Hemiptera; family Aphrophoridae; genus Philaenus; species Philaenus spumarius. The sequence goes on along the minus strand of JAGFPH010000107.1, from coordinate 442,571 downwards.
AAATAATCGTAAAAAATATCTTATTCTGTAAACTATCTTTTATTTTAAAACTAAGTGAATACTTAATAGCATCGCAATTATATCGTGTTTGGACTTAATGTTTTTGTTATTTGGTGCAGATTACAAAAATGACGTTATTTTTACACTCTATGGCGAAATGCAAAAAAATTTACCGACTGTGCCTTGAGCCCAGTAGGTGACTTATGACCATAACCCGGAGTGGCCGAGCGAGGGCTAATTAGGGTAGGGTCACCTCCCCGACCGTCCTAAGCTCTCAGCCGCCACTAATCTTTGCGCAAGGTATAGTATATCTTACTAGTAGTTCTGTGAACAGTAGACCTCGCTCGTTGAAATAACAAATGTGGTTTTGAGCTTAGGTTAAAAATAGTGTGCCAGTAAGGAAGTAAGCACAAGATTCAGCCAGTGAAACATTATTTACAATTCCCGCGATTCCGGGATTTCTAGTACTCGTTTTTATTTCTTTTCTTGAGCTTTAACTGCTAAAGATTTTCTTTTAGAGGCATTGCGTTTTATTTAAGTTAATAATGCGTAAGATAGCTAAAAATATAGCGTTATAGAGGGACAACATACAATTAAATATTTACATACTTAAATAACTCAAACTTAACAATGTATCATAAGTTAACTTAAGTTCCATATCATATTCCAGTATTAGAAATAATGAAAACAAACTATGTTAAAACGTCGTGATAGTGATCTCAACCCATGTACCAGCACTTCCCACGGTGTCCTACGGTCAATTTTTGTATGTCCTTTATCGCCGCGAGGTTTCATTTGTTTCATCTCATTTTGTAATTCAAGTAAAGCTAAGTCAAATACTTTTATGAAATTTACAATGATTGGCACAAACGTTTTCGTGAAGGTCGCGTAAGCATTGAAGATGACCCTCGTAGTGGACGACCTTCAACCTCAACCACTGATGACCGATGAAAACATTGAGCGAGTAATTCAACTTGTACGTGCAAACAGAAGACTAACGATTGACGAAATCGTATTTGAGTTAAATTTATCACACGCTAGTGTCCACAGTAGCCTTCATGATCTTTAGAACATGCATCGAATTTGTTTTCGAAAGGTTCCAAAAAATTTGGACTGCCGAACACAAAGAAAATCGTACGTTAATGGCTGTGGTGAGTTCAGATCCGGATTGTTTTTAAACAAATATAAATGGTGATGAAACATGGTGTTTTCTCTACGACCCCCCAAACAAAACCTCAGTCCTCTGAATGGAAAACAAAAACATCTCCAAAGAAGGAAAAATTTCGCTTGAACAAAAAAGCAAGGTTTCTTTTCACGCGATTGAAAACATGGTTGAAGGGAGAACGATATGCAGATGCTTAGGCTGTCAAGCGAAATTCTACGAAAGCCACGAAAGAACTTTTTCAAAATGAATTCCAAAAGTGTTTTGAAGAGCTGTATAAACATTGGGGCAAGTGTGTTGTTGAAGAATGAGGGTATTTTGTGGGAAAACAAATGTGTAAGTTTTTAACTTTGTTAAATAAATAAATCAAACGTTTTGACTCTAATAGTAAATATTTTTACTATTATTGTGATCTATAAATTCCTGGATACTATATTGGTTAATATGTACTAAATGGGTACTACACAAAAAATGTGAAAATATAGTCAACATACCTCAACCGTATCTTAGGTAAATATTCAAGAAAACCTACTCATGAAAAAGTCTACTATGAAACAATAGAGGAAATGTCAATATCTGTTCCATCAAGCTGTTGATAAATTATATCGTTCAATTAAAATTTGTCTTTATATTTTCAAACTTCGGTTCATTTGAAATATTAATCAATATGCAGAGATTCAATATGATGTTTATTTTAAAAAAAACTCCATCAAATAGACCATGACACCAGGGTCTCTCTAATCGGAAACATAGAACTAAGGTTAAGGCATGTCGTAAGATGTCATGATTCCAAAACTCTCTATTGAGAAACTCTTCAAGACAAACATCTTTTATATGGAAGAATGGGAGTCTGGTAGGAGTTTAGATGACGAGAAGGATATAGTCTGGTTTACAGATGGCTCGAAGACGAAGACGGGAACAGGGGGTGGAGTCAATGTGGTCCAACCTGAGGGCCCCTGATTGTCCTGTATCTAGGCAAACATGCTACTGTCTTTCAAACAGAAGTTTGTGCGATTTCGGAGTGCATAGTAGAGAATCTTAGAATGGGATACAAAGGTAAGAACATACTGATTTTCTCTGATAGCCTAGCCGCGATCAAAGCGTTAAATTCATATAGATTAAAATATAAAGTGGTGTGGCACGGCCTCTCGGCATTGATGAAAGAGGTTTCTGTGTGCTGGGGCCCTGGACATTCAGGTATTGATGGAAATGAGAGAGTAGATGAACTAGCCAGGAAAGAGTCTGAGTTTCCTATTGTGGGCCCTGAGCATCTTGTTTCCTCTTGCATCGGTTGAGATGTGGATGCAGGAGGGCAAAGGCAGAGCCTGGAGGGATTTAGGAACGAATAGACTTGCCAGGAAATTGTTTAAGCCAGGCAGAAAACATGATGAAGAGCTTATCTCACTAGAAAGGAAAACATAAGAAGGGTGCCGGCCTATTAACGTGTCACTGTTACCTCAGGAAACACCTACATAGAATTGGGATTGCCGAGGAGAGTATATGTAGGAAATGCGGACTGGCTGAAGAATCGGCGGAAAACATCTTATTGGAATGCGAGTCTTTAGGTACAGCCAGAACTTTTGCCCTAGGACCCCCAGGGCAGGAAAGGGAAACAATCCTAGGAAACCCAATAGGTGGTATCTGTGCCTTTATGAGGAAGACGAGCGTTACTAGGTGGGAATAACTAGGAAATTCAGGGTGGCAAAAGAGCTGTTTAGTCAACGCCGGCGGGGTTCTTTTGAACCTTGCAACCTATGTAGGGGACAAAGGTTAAACAAAACTAATAATATGTTGTAGACTTGGAGTGTAATAATCACCAAATTTGTTCAGTAAATTTCAAAATTACATTTGAAAAAGAACTAACAATGTTTAAATTTGTAACTTCAGTATTACAGCAACCCATCTGAAAAAGAAAACTATATCATCGAGGTACATAAGGGTTATGTAACAAACATACCTTGTTCACTAACTTGTTTTAGTTATTGTTTGTGTTTTTGTGATTAGGGATTTTTACTTTAAGTAGGCTACTCTTAAAGATCGTAATTTTTCAACTAATGAGAACAATGTAAAGTTCAACGGGTTTGAGTTCCAATTAAAATGTACGATATTATCAACGAAAAAATAATAACTAATTAGGAATGTGTAATCAATCATTTAATATTTTCTTGAAACATAAAACGAAAATGAAGAAATCATTACGTTAACTTGTTATTTATTGCTAATTAAAATGAATAAAAGCTCGTGTTTCATATTGGAAATAATTACATTAAGCCTAAAAGGTGCGAGTTGGGTCATTACTGATTTATTTTGGCATGAAGCATGCACTTCAAGGTAACAAAAATACTTCTTCTATTGAAAAAATAAATACCTATAACTTTTTTACTAATAATTTACTAGCTGGTCCGATCCGGCTTTGCACGGATAGACAAATCAAAGTTAAATGTATATTAAGCAAAACAATTGATCAATAAATAATTATATTATACTATGTATTTCTTATGGGGATTTTTAGTAACTTTTACTCCCAAAACCCCCTAAAATTTCGAAGTTTTTGAAAACTTTTCTTTACGAGCACCTATGTCCCTAGAGGAAGCTACTTACCAAATTTCATTCCAACCCGTTTGGTGTTTTTTGAGATATCGAGATGAGTGAGTCAGTCAGTGGTATTTAGATTTTATATACCGGGGTCCATAAAGTCCCCCCCCCCCTTAACTGTGGAACAAGTAGAAGTAAATAAATGAGCATCATAGTATCTTTATATGACAAAGGGAGATGAATTTTGGTGTAACCGACAATTTCACCCCTTACCTCAAAATGGAGGGTTGAGGGGGTAATTCAAAAATCTTAAATACAAACCCAATTATACCTCATTTAAATGAAGAAGAATGTCACAAATTAGAAGTCTAGACCTTAACCTTATCGAAAATGGAAACATTTTTTCCTGCAACAATATGTTTGAAAATGGCTGCAGTTGAAAATTGTCAATGTTAAATATCTAGAAAACTACAATTTACAATAAAATGTACATACACCAAATTTTTAGACTATTTTAAGACAAACCCAACGATATATGGTTTTTAATAATTGAGTGTTTTTATTTTCACGGCATTTTATATTATGTGCCCCAGCGGTTCAGGCGTACAATGATTGCACAACTGACAAGACACGAGGTTTTTCAGTAACATTACGGCGTAGAAGCGTCTAGCAGGCCTTCGTACACAGGAAGGCACATAATATAAAATATCAGTATTCAAAGAAAAGACGTGTTGACAGTTTTCGCGAAATGTTAGACAATTCGAGCGATTTCTTTTGTTTAATGTTTTTTGTGACTTTGGCGAGCGTGTCGAAACTGTAACCCAATTTTGTGTGTGTTTTTTTGGTTGTTGTCTGTGGTGTGTTGTGGTGTAGTTGACAATTTCGACAACAAGAAGAACAAGGGATTGCACCGTGTTCAAAAATTAAGATGGGTGCAGCATATACAACAGTTTTTGCTAAGTAACTGAAACTTTATCCCAGTTGTTTTTTTGTTCTACTGCTAAGTCTGCTTGTCCCAATAACTTTGCAGGCGGAATATACTTTAGTTTAGTTCTCTCTTTGTAAAACAAAAGTTAACAGTAATTACGTACGGTTGGGTCTGAAAAGTTGACATAGCGGAGAAGTTGTTTTTACAACGAGGGAGAGAGATGGAGAGCGTTTGGGAGGAAATGGCGTATGCAAATAATAGCAGGGTAATCAAGCTAACGTCACGAGCCCTTCGCCAAGGCTGCATCAATCCTTGGTTCGGAATTCGGAATTTAGTACATTACCAGCTGAAGACCGAAGAGGGAAATTATATAAACCCTTCGAGCTCATACACTCCATGAATCTTTAAAATTACTTTAACTGCTTAACATTATCAACTTGCCAGTTAACGGCAATTTACAATCTTTTGTTTTCTCTCATAAAAAGGCAATAACGAAATTTAAAATTAAGCCCCTTCAAGATTCTCAGGATTTTGTTTACGTTTTTTTTTTTTTTTTTTTTTTGCATATACTGTAGGAAGAAGGACATTAACGATGAAAAACAAGTTCACGATTATTTTTTCTAACTAGGTAACATTTTTATTTTACGATTTGAAAAATAAATCAAGTAAGATGCATAACTAGATGATATATATAAATTGTAATTTATTTCAAAGTAAATTTGGCACTTTTCAATACCATAAAACATAATTATATATTTATATTATTATAAGTTTATAGAGAAGGGTTGATATGGATTGAGTTGTAAATATTTACGTTTAGAAAAACGTACCCTACTGTAATATTATACAACTAGGGGCTCCACCCCTGGTCGCTTCGCTCGCCAACCCATGTGGTGACATATATGGTGATGCAAATGCAAACCACAAAACAAATAATTTTTTCATAATTTTTTAATTGGAATTATAAGTATTTTTTGAATAAAAGTGGCTTAAAATTATATTCTTTGAAGAGTCCTCTACGTGTTAGTGAAAGTTTCGTCACAATCGGTTCAGCTATTCCGGTGATTAGTCTGGACAAACAAACAGGCAGAAGGACAAAATGTATAAACGTGTGTTTAGATTTTGATAATGTGTGAAAACCCATAGGAGCTTAGCTTACATTTTTAATATCACAGACACTCCAATTTTATCAACTGCTATAAAAGCGAGTGTACGTACGGTACATACGTGAGTAACAATATAATATAACAGCTAATTTCACCCATAATCTGTAATACTTAAACAAAAACTAGCGTAGCTTATACTTAGGGGTTATGTTTAGAACTTCAATAAATATAAATCTTGGGAAGTTGATTTTTTTAAAGTATGAATTAAAGAACTAATGTTGCCTATAATACGTTATAAGATGTGCTTTGAGGTTATAAAATAATATAAATACAACCTTTTATTACATGCTTTTCTTCAACTCGCTACCGTTCAACCGGTGGGTGGACCGGTGCACGGTCGCATCGGCTCTTTCCGGATCGCCTCGGGCTGCTCCGTATAGCACATCGCGTCACGACTACGTTCTTGCATACGTATATTAACCAAACAATTAACCCTCAGAAAGGGGGGGGGTGGGCTCTTATGACCAAAAAGTTTCGGAAAAATCAAATTTATGATTTAAAAGTAAAAAATTAATTAAATGAAAAAAATTTTAAACATGCTTTTCTATCCAAAATGCATGGGGCGTATACTCTTGCGAAGTTCCGAAAACATCACGCCCCATGCTTTTTGGTGTGTTTATTTTGTGAAAAGTAAAAAGATTGTAAGCTATCAAGTCTCATTACAATATCAGATTCGCTGAGGAAGAATTAATTTGATCTGTGGGTTATTTTTTATTTTTTAGTTCGAGTCTATTTATGTTATTCGTGGATAGGAAAGCATGATTAACCATTTTTTTATTATTTATTTAATTATCAATATATTAATTTATATAAATTTAAAGAAGAGATACCCATTCGTTAAACTTCGGAAACATTCGTACATCTTCGTATAAAGTATAAACATATTCCACTATTAATTTCTTCATTATAATATTAATAACTTCTAAATCATCTGATCTACCAATATGAAGTTAGAAAGCAATTAAAAGATAATATTTTTATCTTTACTTGGATATATTATAATGAATATAAATAAAAAAATTTTACAAACAGGCCTACAGTTTTATAATTTTTACAATTGTATACATTTACCGAGTTAAAAATCCCCGTCAGCATATGTAGGCCTAGATAAAGTATGTTGTTATTAAATAGTTTTTTTGTTTTGTTAATGATGTATTTCTGATGTGTACCTCATTATTCTGCTGTGATTTTTCACGGGGGCTTGCTAGTTTATATAATATATAGGTTTATATAAACTATATATAAGTGATACATTCAACTGTAACTATTTCACCATATTATGAAAGGGCTTAAATATCAGTAAAGTTTATTTTTTTAATGTTAAGGGAAAATATCTTTATGCTCCAGTAACATTGCCTTTGTTAGATTTATCCCATATAACCACTACAATATTGATCTCCTTTTGTTGACGGACTTGCGAGTAACACGGTGGAGCTCGTAAAAATTAAAGGTCATAGGTTTAAAACAATATTTTACTTTAAAATCTTTTATTAAATTTGTCATTTTATTTTTGTTATGCAATGGTCGTATTACGGGTCCAAAATGTTATCTTATGACTTTAAACGATTACTTCTAGTATAAAATAAATTTAATGTAAATCACAATCTGTTACAATACCAAGAACTTAATATACCAATAGTAATATTTCTGTACTAAGTACTAAACAATGAAATATTAAACAAATTTGCAGGAATTCATGTTAAGTACTTGAACATAAGAATCAATTAGTTAAAATAATTTGTAATTTTTTACTTCGACATAAAGTGCAGGTGTTCCAAAATAATGACGGGATTTTCAACGAGCGGTACTGGAAGACTGTGTAGAATATCTAAACGATTTAACATCAATCTGAAGTTAAAAAGTAAGTTTTGTTTACTGTGTAGCATGGAGACAAACGTTGACCTTGACATGCGCATAACAGTGTTGCGCAGTGACAGGCCGCCATTACGCCATCAGTCATCACACGCCAAGGGACGTTGATATACTGCCAATTATCTGATATTTGGTACCGATACCGTATCAGACTGCGGTTTCGATACCACTAGAATATCGGATTGAAAGTATCGATACCGTAAGTGTCGAATAAGTACAGTATCGAATCAATCATTTTCGCAAGTTGTAACGTTGTAAGCCAAGAATATCTCAGAGTTTTATTAATTATTACTTATTTAATAATAATAATAAACGCCAGACTACGTGACAACTGACAATAGTGACAATGACAAGCAGGAAGCAGGACAAAGACAAGACAACCGCCGATGTTGAGTGATCTGTTGCAGAACCAATGGTTGCTGCTGAATACTTCACTTTAAATGGTAAATTAAAATATGTTTAAATTCTATAGCCTTATTTTTTGAGTCTTCGAAAGAAATTTACCTTTAAATTGGGTTTCAAAATAAATATATACACATTTCAAGAAAGAACTGCTTTTTCGATACGATACTGCATGTTTTCTTTCGATACCGACAAAATATCACATGATTCGATACCGAGATCGATACTACTAGTATCGAAGCAAAAAGTATCGGTACCTACTGGTATCGATAGTATCGCAACGTGCCTATCGCCAGTACGATATTGACAGTGCAACAGAAGGCACAGTACGTTCTTTGGTACGCTGAGTTAAAATAGATTGTTAGTGTGCAGCTTCGCTTTCGAGAAACTTCTGCAGGACAAAATTCACCCAATTACAAAGCTATTCGTCACTGGTTTAACCAGTTTCGAGACTGTCAGGGGTGGAAATATAAGTTCAACTGCCCAGGGTCCATAAATTAAGCTACAGCATCGATGGTGGTTCAGTGGTATTATTTAATTACTTTAATCGCTAAACTTCTAATCACAACTTTATCTACATTTATATATATATATTATATTATCACACTAAATCAAAGTCCAATTACTTATTACTATAATGTAAACATACAAAGATCGAACTCTACAATCTTATTAATCCTAATCATATCCAACTAATTAAGTCCCAAGACAGAGCACTCTAGGTACCGGAATTATTAAACACAATTATATATAAATTAGTTGGCTGCACCTCCAAATTATGACCTTTATGTAACCGTATTGAATGATTATATATTCTGTTTGCTCACCTTGTCTCTTCAATGCAAAGGTCTCCCAAGAGCAGCCTATCAACGGGCAGAGCTTCCGCTGCCCCCGTGGTGTCTCCAAAAGACTAACCCCCTTTTTAGGTCAGTCAAGAGTATATATAACCATCCAGGTTACTGAACTTAGAATTTTGCTTGTCTCAACTATTGCAACACTTTTTTATATCTTTCGCAATAGCTTCTACTTTAGGTTCTCCTCTTAGGACTTATAAGCTATACATTGCTTCCTAATAGTTATAATAATAATAAAGCCAATTCTAATATTAAGCATTTGCTTATGCAGTTATTCCTAACAAGACACAGGAAGTGTGTTGAAAGGACACTCATCAGGCCGGCCGAAAACAAGTGAAGACAAAGTTGAACAAATTCGGCAATCTTGTATCAGAAGCCTGAAAATATCTCTTGCCCGACGAAGTCTTCAGTTAAATGTAAAAAAAACAACACTCCACAATGTCATGCGTGAAAGATTGCGGACTTCATGCCTACAAAAATCAAGTTAGGCAACAGTTAAAAACCCACCGATCGCCCTAAGCGTGGAAACTTTGCCAGTTTAATGCTCAATGAGATTGACGACAATCCAAATTTTCTGAAACGAGTGCTGTTCCCAGACGAAGCAACATTCCACACAAATTGTGTTGTTAATCGTCACAATTGTCGGATATGGGGTTTAGAACAGCCAAACGTTATTCATGAACATATCCGCGATTCGCCAAAAGTGAACGTTTGATGTGGTTTACTTTATAACCGAGTGATAGGCCGAAAAAACAATTAATGGCTTAATTTATCTTGATATGCTTGAATAATTTTTGTTTCCTCAAATCGAAGACATCGAACAACATCTAATCTAAGTATAATTTTCATGCAAGATGGCGATCCGCCTCATCACCGTCAGGAAGTGAGCGATACACTAAACAACAGATTTCCAAATGGTTGGATAGGCAGGGATGCGCCTATTCCCTGGTCTCCCAGGAGTCTTGATTTGACCACTTTAGACTTTTTTCTGGGATTACGTAAAGAACATTGTGTATGCAGAAGAAAATCACGATTTGAGACTTCTGCGTGAGCGAATTTCGATAACGATCACGACTGCAACACCACAAATGCTACAAAACACTTGGCAAGAAATCCATTACCGCTTTGATGTCTGCAGAGCAACAAATGGAGCTCACATTAAAACTTATTAAGGTATGAAAAAACTTGTTATTTTACTCATCAAATTGACATTTAAATCGTTTAAGTATGTTTTAAACTTTTCAAGCAGCGGTCATTTTAAATCCCGTCATTATTTTTGGAACACCTTGAAGTTTTACATTGTTCATATTAGGCATTAGTGCTTTTCCCGTCTCACAGTTTGTTCACGTTAAGGGTAGAGTTTGAATGTTTGCTTTTCAGGATCACCTGTTAGTTCATGACAAAGCAAGCGTTCTCGACTACACCGAATATGTAATAAACAATATATTCAAGTTGTAGTAAAATTTTAAATTATTTTAAACGTAAACTATTAATAAAGTGTTGAGATTTTAAAATGTGTGAAAGTTATTTATTAAGAATAAAAGGTGTAAAAGTTATTACGGGCAGTAGCGCACCGACGGGAGCGGGACGAACGCCCCCCTCCCCAGAAGGCCTTTTAAATAGTGTGGATTTTATTTTAAAACAATCTATCGTTGAATACTTAGTCGATATTCAATTAAAAATTGCATATATGATTAAATTCGTGATGTGATCACGGAAAAATAATCTTTCTTTTTTTAAATAAATATGATCCCTACCATACGCAATCATGATTTTCTAACAGTGATGTTTGAGTCCCGGCGGTCTAGTTCACGAGTTGACGGTATACGAGCGCTGATAACGCTGAAAACCAGAAATTAAATTCCCAAGTTGTAGTGGACGTTGAAAGTGCCACGTTGGTATCCACGTTTTTGAGGCGTTGTCAACGTCGCGTCCCTCCCTTCCAAAATGGACACCATTCAGTTAGGCCGTCTAGGTGTATTACAAATAATAGAAACATATGATTAATTGTGTACGAGGAAGGTTAGATGATGGAGTACACACCCAGAGCTTTCAAATCGTGATCAAGCTTCAACTATACTTACACGAGCTGAGCGGAGTCGAGACGACCCAGTCCGTCGTGGAAATCTGTAGTATTGGCTAAATCTAACAAACCCGCGCCTTTCCGACATGTGTCGGAAAGATGCACGCGCATTCCACCTCACCATCATTTTGTCTGGATTTCCTGCAACTACTGTCACAACTACCGTGAATTGAAAAATCATCATGGAAGAACAGTGGAAAGAGACCGAACGTTCTTTCTGGTCATGACCAGTGACTATATCTACGCGACCCGCGCGGAGCGAAGCCGAGTCAACCCGTTCCGGTATGCTCTGAGAGCATGGAAAAAAATTTCTCTCCGCGCGGGTCGACTTGGTTCGTGTAGTTATAGCCACCAGATAATACACATAGAGAATACCCCTGGAAAAATTCCGCTCCGCTCGGCTCGTGTAAGTATAGCGATAGATTTAACAGGTCAGTTTCACTTAATGTTTTAATTGTTTATTGCTATAACACTTTGAATTAACTTCATATAGACGTGGCTGCTATTCGATAGCGTAAATAAATGTTTCCGTGTCAAACATTTTGCCGCTTTGAAGTACACAATAATCACTTTGAAATAAACAATAACCACTAGAACCAAGACTAAGGCGATACTTCTGAATACTGTGGCCTCTCTAGTAGATGAGCTGCGAGTGCGAGTTGACAGCGCTCCGTATAACTTGGTTCGGCATTGATAGCGCCGCGTCGTTACCGCGTCGGTCCGCGTTGGCAACGCTCAACGCCCAGTTAACTCAGTTTTGCCAGCGTTAATAGGGCTCTTACAACATGGCCCACGGTAGTTCCATTTACTCAATTAACTGACGTTAACGCGACGTTGAAAACGCGGCGCTATCAGCGCTCGTATAACATGACACCAATAAGGCAGCGCACTGGGGTGCTGCCTAGACCGTCACTCAAGGTCAGTGCGGGGTGATCTAATGGAAAGAATGTTTATATTGCACTATTTTCTGGTCTGACTCATGCCCGTCACCATTCAGTATATAATTTTTCAGAATTTGTGATAAATTAAAGATCTCCCATCCATCTATATTTTATTGAATATATATATATATATACTCTGACCTGAGCTTAGTCCCCCCCCCCCCAAGCCAAATCCTTGGTGCGCCACTGATTAAAAGAAATGTGAAGTAAAATATTTCAAAATTTTAAATTTGTAACAAAGTCGAAAATTGTTTTTACAATTAATTAGAAATTATATCAGGGAGAAAATTAGTTTGAAAATGTTCAATTAATTAAAATTGAAACGTAAAAATGTAATGTAAAGTAATTTTTGGAGTTTTTTTATAAATAAAATTAAACGAACGAATATTCAAAAGTTATAAGAAACATAATGTATTAATGGTGTTACAATACTTAAAATACATAGGTATCGTTCGAATTTTAATCAGGGTCAAGGACGTATTTTAATCTTTTAAGATCTAAAACACATGTATATAATATTAGTATATTTTACTCATGGAAAGTTTTTTTTTAATTACTTGAATGTAAAAACCGCCGGACAGCAAACGATACGAGGCAAGAATATAAAGAAAATTTCAAAAGAATAAAGACTATAAAGAAATATCCATTGAATTCCTTTGAAGGGAAATAAGAATAGATGAAACGAGCATTTACTCATTCTTTGGAAAACCAACAAGAGACAATCCGAACAAAGCGATTGAATCATAAGCATTTTTATTGGAAGTATATTGAGCATTGTCAAATTCGTACATCATATTTGACTTTTTGTGGATTATGATGGAGAGGAATGGTATGCAATCTTAAATTATTAAAACTTAAGTTAATTTGTGTTTTCTCCTTAGTAACGAAAATTATCAATAAAAGAGACTACTTATTTCTTTATACTGTTGTGTTATGCAGTTCAACAATGCTGTTTTACTTGAATCAGGTGTATATATGCCATTCTTTAAAGAAACATAAGTAATATTCAGTTAACCTACTACCTCATCTATTTTTGTCATCTTAAATTGTCCCTATTTCAAGCGACTAAGATCCTAAAGACACATGTATATAAATAAAAATGTAAATGTTCGTTTGTTCAAAATGTCAAATCTCCGAAAGTTCTTCACCGTTTGCTTTGGAATTTTTACACAAAGTTGCATTCGAATGCACGTGTGTTTTTATATAGGGCCTACTTTTTGAAGAACAGCGCCATCTGTTGGACGTAAAAACAACACAAACTATACTAAATATTTTACGGCAATGGTTGCACCATACTAAATATGAATTAAATACGTTCATTTTTGGTACAGTAATCAGCTGTTTGCTCTAATATTTTCATTAACAGCTGATTTCAAAATTTTAAACAATTATTTGTATTTCTAACTTGCTAGGTTAGGTATTTGTTTAAGTGTAGACCTGAGACTTGATGGTTCTTTTAAAGTTAATTATAACTGCTGCTTTAAATGTGCGAAATAATTTGATTTGGGCACTAAACATTATTTACCATCTTAGGTTTGAGGTTATTATTGATCCTACGCCGTTATTATAAAGAAAACGTAACATATGTGTATAGAAGGTTCAAACTAGGTTGTCGTATGGAGCACGCAGGGTCTCCCCCAGTATATAAATAAAAAATAAAAAACAACCTATATACAAAAAGTAAATAATTTTGTATGCAATAACATTTTAAAATAAATAAATAAGCAGCAATTCCATTTTGTATAAACAGGTAGTCATCTTTAATAAATTAAACGTTATTCACGCCAAATATACACTTCTTGACCTTGTACGTTCCTTTAATTTGATTGTCTTTATTGAAACTAAATTGTTAACCATTAAAACCATCGCTGTTCACATACTCAGTGACATCTAAACACTTGAGGCCGGCGTTTCTACTTATAGAGTCTTCAGAAATGAAATTTTAGGAACTTTTAAATTTTTATACAACTGAGTAATACTTATAAACAACTTTAATATTTACATTCATACATTTTACAATCTGAATATAAAACCGAAATGAATTACGCACCACGAGTAATGATATTAGATCAGTCCACGCCCATCAACTCCTATAAAAGCGAGTGTACGTGAGTAACAATGTAATATAACAGTTGATTTCACCCGTCATCTGTAATACTTAATCAAAACCTAGCGTAGATTATACTTTGGGGTTATGTTTACAACTTCAATCAATAAAAGTCTTGTGAAGTTGGTTTTCTTAAAATATGAGTTAAATAACTAAAGTAGGCTATAATACGTTATAAGATTTGCTTTGAGGTTATAAAATGAATATAGATACAACCTTTTATTATTAATATATCCGTTTATACAAGTTTAAAGAAGAGATACCCATTCGTTTAACTTCGGAATCATTTGTACATCTTCGTATAACATATAAACATATTCGATTATTAATTTCTTCATTATAATACTAATAACTTCTAAATCATTTGATTTATCAATATGAAGTTAGAAATCAATTAAAGGTTAGTATTTTTATCTTTATTTAGATATAATATAATAATGAATATAAATACGAAATTTTAACAAATAAGCCTACAGTTTTATAATCCTTGTAATTGTATACACATTTACCGAGTTAAAAATCCCCGTAGCATAGGTAGGACAGATTAAGTCTTTTGTTTTTAAATAGTATTTTTTAAATTATGTATTTCTGATTTGTATATAATTAATCTGCCTGTGACAAATATGACAGGAGAAGGTTAGAAACATCGTGGTGGAATTCTGGTGGGAATTTACTTTAAAAGGAATTTAAGCAGTAAAAGGTGGCATCTGCTTTCATCTTCACTAACTATGAAGAAACTTTGACCAACGCGATGGTCTTGTAGAGCAGATTCTTTGAAAGCGCTAAGGTGTTCATTAGATGTAGTGAAGGCTCTTTCAAACACAATTCTGATGTATAAAAAACACAAAGGAAGAGCCGAATCAAAGGGCCTAACAAAACAACTCGAAAGCTTTTAATTTATATTTCAAATCTTAGTTCAGACGGAAATTCTTGAAACAATAAATGTGGCATCGAAACTCCTGCAAACGAAGCCTATGATTTATTTGAGCCAGTTACACAGCTAAAGAGAGTCTCAAAAACAATGAGTGTGCTTAAGACCACACGTTGGAAGTGATAACTTCTATGACTGATTTATATTTTTATCAGTATTAATATTAGAGGAGAATAAAGGTCAACACATTACACAAGTCAATATATTGTCAAAAAATATTATATCATATTTTGCAATTGCATGATTATAGTATTATAATATAGTAAAATTATTATAATTATAATACTATTATGTATTAATATTATAATTATAGTAAGTAAGCGAAAAATAGTGATCATTATAATGTAAGCAGTATGTATTTAGTGACTAATGATTTTGAGTGAGGTATTAATGTATGCACTCTACATAGAATTAAGAATAATTCAATATATAAGGGATAATTATTATTATTATTATTATAATATTATAATAACGTAATATAATATATTATGTATCGTCTATTCCCTCTCCACGCGCTTACTTGTCTATATATATATATATACTATTAGCTGACAGGACAATGTTCGTTATTGCAATAATATGTTTACCTACAGCAAATGTTACAGCTTAAAGTATTTTAGCTGATTCTCTATTTTGAGACAGTGGTTTTTTTTTACCGCTTCCCTGTGTGCTTTTACGCGATTTGTATTAGAAAAGCGCTTTCGTCTTTTTTCCCCTCGTTTTTTGGTATTTGTTCTGGATGCGACCGAACTGCATCAGATGATGATGTACACTGTTCTAATAGGTTTGGAAGTTGAGAAATTTGGAGACCATCGTCTGAAACCTGGGATTGGAAAGCTGACTGTATGTCCTCCACACTAATATCCATTGAGTTGTCAGGTAAAGAAGGTGTGAGAGGAATGAGAACATCAAAGTGGCCTCTCGTCAGTTCTCCAGTAAACCTTAGCCTCCCTACTCCCTCAATCTGTTTGCCAAAACTCTCCCACAACAAATAACCATCTCTGTACACCTGAAATTCATAAAACATATTTCGGATGATGCTGCTTGAATTTCACAGGAGGTTAAAAAAGTTACCGGTTTGCTCATATCCGAGATATATTCTTTTTTTTTTTTTTGTTGAATAAGTACCTCCTGTTACTTTTAAAGTGTATGGTTTGAACCTGTACCAATATTGTTTGAAACATAACTAACAACTCTGGTCCTCACCTCAAACCCCAGTGAATCGTGTCATGTACAATTAAAGCCAAAGAGTAGATTAAGCATTGGTAATCTGGCCTAGAAAAAACTATTCTGTGAGGTATAGATACTCCATTATCGTGTATGGCCTATAATAAAGTAATAATAACAATAATTATTATTATCATCCCTTACATATTGAATTATTCTTAGAATTCTATGTAGAGTGCATACACTAATTACCTCACTCAAAATCATTAGTCGCTAAATAAATAATGCTTACATTATAATGGTCACTATTTTTCGCATACTTATTATAATATAATATTACTATAATATATTAATATTATAATAATTATAATAACGTATTATTATATACCATGTATCGCCTATTCCCTCTTCACGCTCTGACTTGTGTCTACGCAATAAGTTTGCGTGACACGAGATTTCAGAAACATAGTCAAGCGAAACTGCCCAACGGGCCAATAGAAGTTATCACTTCAAAAAGCTTATTGATGTTAGAAAGAATGTTGAAGAAATGAAAAACTGTGCAAACGATCTTGTAAATGAAGTCAGTAACCAGTTTCAGGACAAAAGGAATAACAAAGTAATGAAGCATTTTGATGAACTTTGTTAATATAAGGCGAGAGGTTAACAGACAGCGAAACATATTTCAAAGTATCTCTTTTTTTAAGCAACTCTCGACACAGTAATTTCCCAGTTAACAATTAGGTTCAAGCTATGTCAGAAATCAGTAGCCTTTTCTCAGTTCTTTCCCCAATATTTTTATTGAAGGCAACCGATGAAGGAAGTGAAATCCCTGGTGAACGAATATGAAGAGGATTTGAGTGTCGACCTTATTTTTCAAATCAACCCTTTTAAAATGGCACTAAAGTCAGACGTTGAAAAAAAGACATCAATACGACAGTTAGCTGTCTCCTTTTTTTGGAAAACTACTCAATCGCATCTAGCTTCATGGACTTTACTTCTATTTTCGACCTTACCAGTAACTGTGGCGTGAAGCACGAATTTTCCAAATTAAAGCTAATTGAAAATTATTTAAGGAAGCATAATGTCAGCCTTAGAGACTGTCTGGACTCAGCTTATTAAGTATTGAAAATGAACGATCTAGAAGTCTGGAGTTGAATAAAGTAATAGAAGTTTTAGCATTAAAAAAATACTAGATGAAAAGAGAGACTATTTGCCAAAATCAACTCAAATACAATATAAATTATTCTTTAAATCAAACAATAAAAACACGTAATGTAAGTTGCACTTCATTATTTATTTATTTATTCAGCTTGCTTCCGTGACTAAGGCGATTTGCCAACCACTTACATGTGTGTGTTCTGTGTTGTTTTTAATTTCTATGTTATTTCATCTGTGTTTGTTTAGTTTTGCTTTTCTGGATTTGTATATATATTTATTTGCCAATGTATTAATACAAATTTTGAAACTAAGTAGGTACTGTGGCGTAAATTTTATTTTGTAATGGTAAAGTGCAAGCTATTTTAAATGTGTAAATTGAAAAAAATAATGACTTCAGGAGACAAATTTAAAATATGGTTAGATACACTACTAAAATATCATATAAGATATCATTAAGTAATCAGCACTCAGTGGGGAACGTTTATTCGCCGGGCCAACTGCCTTCAATAAAAACAGTTGGACAAATAAAATAACCTGTTTTCCTGAAAAAAGCAATTACACTCACAATTCAAATTTATACTCGTGAAATAAAATTTAGAGAGTCTTAAACGTTACCCCACTGAGTGCTGATTACTTAATATGTTATGCCAAAATCAACACAACAGTCTAGTATTTCAGCACTCTCGTTTGAAGCCTAGCTTGTAGTGTAGTTAAACTATAAAAATAGTTATTTTAATTAATAAGTTTTCAAATAATAATGTTTATAATATGGAATAACATGATTTTAATTTGAAAACAATAACTTGCACACAATATTGTTGAGCGAGTTCATTTTTATTAGTAATTTATTCCTCAGACACGTTACTTACTGCACTGTCACAGTAGGTAAACTAGGCAAACGTAACAGTTTTGACTGTTGACACTATAATTTGAAATTAGAAAAAATAGAGAACTTCTTTAAAATATGGATGTTTGCAAATACATTATTACACGCCTTAGTCGCAATATTCGGTACGATTCAATCTGCCATCGATTGTCAGTATCAGATTTCGTCCCATAAACATATAGTATTGATCTCATACAGTGCGATAGCCAATCCGAAAGCATGTCATAAAACTGGACTGAGAAGATTACTATGTTCTACGTATTTCCACAAGAGCTGTGGGAGTTATAAAATACGTTCCACATATTCATATAATGCTGGTTTCTGTTGTGTAAGATATATTACACAATTTCGTAATAACAGCTAAGATTGTAAGTACACGAAGGTTCTATGTATAATTAATATAAATGACATCAGCACCTATAGCGGTATATAAACCAGACCGTGAATATACAGTAGCAACTGGTTATATGTGGGATAAGTTAAATCTTACCCGAATTGGTTATACAATTCATTATAAAATTAACAATTTAATTAATTAATTGGGAATATATGTAGTTTTAGAAACAAATGCTTTGACAATGCCGGTGACTATAAAACTTCGCCATTGATATTGATAATTTACTGCAATTCAATATTGTTACTTCGAGGCACCTACTGTATTAAAACCATGAATGTCTAGTACTTTACGCCATCTCTTGAGTTCAAATGTAGATAACCACAATCATCTTGAAAGCATTACATCTTAACTCAAAGCTCATGCGTCAAAACAACTAAAACGAACAGCCGGCCGTCCTCAAAAAATACACTTGAAGTTGAACGTTCTCTCAGTCACCTGACCTTTTTTCAATACAACCGTAATTTTAAAGTGAAATGGGTTTTTCCTTAAAATGTGAGTGTTAAATAAAGCATGGTATTCAATCATCAAATGATTTGAATGCAATCACACCGTACATCCGTAACCATCAAATCATTTATCTCCAAGTAGGAACAATATCGTCTTGAACACCAGATTAAGTCTGGTCCAAGTGAAGGACATTAATATTCACACAACTCCAAGAACCTGAGCTAACTCGTATTTTAAAACTCAGCATTTTCACCCACCAACAATCAGCAAACATTGTCTTTTTTTATACCAAAAAATGCTGTAAAATAGTTTTTTAAACATACATTATTCCTAAACGAATTTTTGTGCAATTCAGTTAATTGTATTGCAAAGGCTATGATACACAGAACAAAAACATTGTATTTTTAAGGTTTACCTAACATTAAAGAACTGATACAAATATTAAATATAGGCGTGGCTAATTAATGTTTAGGATAACGGCTAAAAATTCACATATTTAAAAAACATATTTTTTTAAATTTTAAATAAATAAACTATTTTAAAAATTATTATTTCTTTTATTTGAATTTTTTACATTTTTCTATTTATTTAAAACGCAAGCCTTACATTTAATTTACATACATTAAATTGTATTATAGTAAAATGTATAAGAGGTATCTTTCTCAATGTATAAAAGTACATATAGATATACTCATGTGAGTACAGCTAACATCACAAAAACTGTTTAGTACTTTTTTTATATCTTTATTGATTGTTCTAATTTTTCTTTACCCATTGTATAATTTGTAATCAGGTACAGTGTAATAAATAATTTTATTTCAAGTGTCAAATGGAAGTTTCAAATCATACTTTGAAAAACGGAATTTTGAAGTCAGTAATTGGCGTTATTTTTTTTCCTCTTGAAAAATAGTTTTTTTACATAATCCTCTTAACCTGCTCTCTTTACCTTCCAGTTTAATTTAATTCAGATAACGTTCAATTGTAGTACAATATCATTACGTTATTTTAGAACGTCCAATGTAAATTTAGTGTTTTACGTAATTTATAAGGCATCGTCGTTCATAATTAATTTAAGTCGTAAGTTTTTTATTTATTGATGTTTATTTTTCCTGTGATACAACTTACGTAGGTTCATAAGTTGCCGCCTACTGTCCGAAACCAAAGGCACTGTACGACTGGTTACTTCACATTTATAAAATTAGTGTGTGTTTATCATAAAACGTAATTTATTAATTTCTCTAATCATATTATCAGCACCGTTAAGGCTTAGATACAGGGATGCTATCTTTTCACGTTTTGCTACTCTCATTGGACGATTACCAGCAATACTACCTAGACATTTAGCAGTCTCATACACGAAGTGAGTCGCATTGAGAAGTATAGTCAAATTGCAAGTGTCGGACAAGTATGTTGAATAAAATGTCCTGGATGGCATCAAGTCAGTGTTAAAACGATAACATGGCTCTTGATGGTATTAGTCCCGCTAGAACACTTTAAAAGTTCTATAAATATCAGATTTTGAGGGACTGTTAAAAAAATAAAGAGTTTAGCACTGGAAAATTTACCTTCAACAAATACAAACTCTGGTTTTAGCTAAACCTTTAAACCCTGAGCTGATTGGTTCTTTAAAAAAATGTATATAATAACCAACGAATTTGGGCGATACGGTATGAGGAATTATAAAGATTTTTAGTCGCCATTCTGAACATCCATATACTAATTATTAGATAGTATTGATATTGAAGACTTACCGTCCGTCTTACACATAATTACACAACAATTACATAATAAACAAAAAACACTTACACGCCCGTATTGCCTCATGCGTCGACTACATTCGATGATGTGCCGGTGCCAATGATTACATAGTATAAAAGCTAGATAGACTATGGGTGACGATCCGTGAAGCCGACCCGTTAGCGAAAATCTCCACCAAGATGGCGGCGACGAGCATGACTCACCCTACTGCCGAGCGCTTTTGGCGAATGAATGGACATTTAACTGTGTTTACCATCTTAGCTTTCATATTATAATTAATTCTACACCTTTATTATAATAACACTAGTAAATCCCCGTGAAAAATCACAGGCGGAATAATTAGATACACATCAGAGTTACACCATGTATACAAAATACTATTTAAACAACACACTTTATCTAGGCCTAACTAACTATGGAGACGGGGATTTTTAACTTAGTAAACTTAGTAAACACAATTATAAGGACTATAAAACTGTAGGAATATGTGTTAAGATTTTGTGTTTATGTATATTATTATATATATATTTAAAGAAAGATAAACATATTATATTTTAATTCGTTTTATTTCGTATTGATAGATCAAATGATTTAGAAGCTATTAATATTATAGTGAAGAAATTAATAATCGAATGTTTATATGTTACACGAATATGTACGAATGTTTTCGAAGTTTAACAAATGAGTATCTCTTCTTTAAATTTGTATAACTGAATATATTGATAGTAAAAGGTTGTATTTATATTACTAATTGTGTAACCTCAAAGCAAATCTTATAACGTATTATAGAATACATTAAAACATATTATTTAAACAAATCTACTTCACAAGACTTAGGCTATAATATTGATTGAAGTTGTAAACATAACCCCAAAGTATAATCTATGCTAGGTTTTGTTTGCGTATTACAGATGATTTGTGAAATCAGCTGTTATATTATTAAGTTTAACGAATAGGTATTTCTTCTTTAAATTTGTATAAACGAACATTTTGATGATAAAATGTTGTATTTATATACAGTTTATAACCTCAAAGCAAATATTATGATGTATTATAACATACATTAGTTCTATAACTCATATTTAAAAAAAAAAACAACTTCATAAGAAATTATAACGATTGAAGTTGTAAACATAACCTCAAACATTTGTCATTTTTCTAACAATGTTATTTTTCCCATTAAATATAGCCTATTTGAATTTGCAATGAGTATTTTTTTATTATTCGTAGTTTACCCAAGTTCTCTGAGGCTTATTAAGGTTTTAGACTATGTAAGAACTGGTGTCAATGTGTCAAAAAATATAAAAATCTCTATAAAAAATGAAGTATACAGAATGAAAATTACGTCTTATATGTTTTGAAAGTATTTAAATTATGAACAGTTAATAGGTAGACTACTCTGAGCAGGACACACTATATACAAACATAAAATAACTCAAATATAAAACTAACATCTATACTAATATTATAAATGATAAACTAGCTTCACAATAATAAAGAATAGCAGAGAGGAAATTAGTATAAAAACTAAAACAGTAATATATATAAATAATATAAATAAAGATACAAATAATTTATATAAATATTAATATATACAAATTTAAAGATGAAATGAAAATTAAAGGTACTCTTGATAAGTTTTCTAAATAAAATGCGAACGATAGAATATGTTAAAGTTATAAGAAGTATACTGTAATAATGATGTTGTGATGCACAAAGTACATCATAAGTTTCATTAAAATATTACAGGGTTAAGGAGATAATTTAATAAGAAGGGTTATTATAATATAATGCAAATTTAGCAAAGTAGAAGCCAATTATGAAATGTAAAGAGTATTGAAAATAGATTTTGTAACAAAGGATTTACAAAAGGATTTTGTAACAAATAGATTTTGTAAAACTAAGCTAGTCATTTACGATATAAAAGGGGGAGGGATATATAAGAAAAACGACTTCGAAACTTTAACAAATCGAACTTGCAATGCGTATTACTTAGGCAATAACCGTAATAAACAAAAAGTAATAATTAAGTTCGTTTCCAATAATAGTAACAAAGTTCAGCGAAATAACTTTGTAAATTGATTGTTAACTAAACCAATTTAGTAACACAAGGCAGCTTGCAGAAGTGAATTAACTCGAGAACCAAGCAACTTACAAAGATCACTGCCACTGCTTATTGCAGGGAAAAAGGCGAATTTCGTCCTCCATAATAATAACTGGAAATTAAATTAAGCAACGACCACGTATTGTTCTTACCGCAGTAATAATTTAGGTTACTAGAGCTGATGTACCAAATATAGACAAAGTGATTGATCAATATGACGAGAAATCAAAAAGGAGTTTAGATTTTGTTTTATAAAAAAATCTAGTATTTTATGTAATAGTTTTTAGTTAAGGTTTAATTTGGAAAAAAAAATCCTTTTCAATTTGTATGGATGAACATTTTGTATAATGATTGTAACACATAATAAACATTTTCAAAAATATATCATATTATTAATTTATCTACTCTGGATTAAGAAGTATTGCTGCTGAAGTCCCTCAGGTTAGCGTCCTTGGGCCCATTCTCTATTTGCCCACTAGTGATATTCAAAAAAATGATGGGGTTTTGACAGCTACATTCGCTGACGACACTGCTCTACTTGCTACTGGACATGGCATACAAACAGCTACTGACAAATTACAATCAGCTCTGAATAGTGTTAGCAGCTGGACCAGGAAATGGCGCATAAAGCTGAATGAGGGAAAGTCTACTCATGTCTACTCATGTACGAATAAGCACTATGTGTATCAACCAGTGATAATTAACCAACAAATTGTTCCACTTGCTAATAAGGCAAAGTACCTAGGGATGACCCTGGATACAAAACTTCTTTGGAAAAAAGAAACGTGAACAACTTGGACTTAAGTACAGACAAATGCACTGGCTTCTTGGAAGGAACTCCGAATTGTCCGTGCATAATAAACTGCTGCTGTATAAGCAAGTATAAATCCCGTGTGGACATATGGCATTCAATTGTGGGGATGCGCGAAAAAAGTAACATCCAAGTAATACAGACATTGCAAAACAAAGTGCTTTGCAGTATTGTTAGAGCACCATGGTATATCCGCAATGTAGATATCCATAGGGAATTGAAGGTGCCATTAGTAGCTGAAGAGGTAAAAAAACATGGTAGTAGGTAGGAAGGTTTGCTAGAAAACATGCAAGCAGACTCCATGGCCATCAAAATGTCGAGGTAGCACATTTGCTCAGCAACGTACCAATAGTGCGGAGGTAGAAAAGAGCGAAACCAAATGACTTCGTGTAAATTATATAAGAACTACACATGCTCAGAGTGTATATTGTATTGTGAAGTGCGACACTGGACGTATTTTCACCACACAGCCTACTATGATAGAAAAATATTGCTAGATAGTATTTTACTAGTTGTAGGCCTATATAATATATACAAAAAAATAAGTCTTGAAAACATGTAAAATGGCCAGTTTAAATGTTGTAATTTTCAAAAGTTTCCCGCCTTTCATCTCAGAGTATTATGAATACCTCCTCCCCCCGGTATTCCGCCCCGCCTAAAATATGTTCCTGGATCTGTGCCTGATAGACCATGGTATAGTTGGCATTAAAATTGAATATTCAATTGAATTAAAATTTTTAAATTAAAAAATTTTCTAGTAGTCAAGTTATAAACAATGGGAAAATGATCACCAATACTTCTTAAACATTGAACATTATTAAATAGATATTTTATAAAAAACTAGCTGACCCGGCAATGCTTCGCTATTGCATAATTATTTTGGTGAAATAAATGCGACAAATGATCGTAATTTAGTAACTTTGACCCCCCCCCCCCCCTAAGATTTTGAATTTTTTTAAACCCTTTCTTAGTTAGCACCTATGGCCCTAGAAGAAGCTACATACCAAATTTCGTTCCAATCCGTTCAGTAGTTTTGGAGACATCGTGATTTAATAACTTTGATCCCCCCAAAAACCCCTAAAATTTCGAATTTTTTTAAACCCTTTCTTAGCGAGCGCCTATGGCCCAAGAGGAAGCTACATAACAAATTTCAGTCCAATCTGTTCGGTAATTTTGGAGAAATCGTGATTTAGTCATTTTTACCCCCCAAACCCCCCTAAAATTTCAAATTTTTTAAAACCCTTGTTTAGTGAACACTTATGGCCCTAGAGGAAGCTACATACCAAATTTCATTCTAATCCGTTCGGTAGTTTTGAAGAAATCGTTTTTTAATAACTTTGATCCCCCCAAACCCCCCTAAAATTTCGAAGTTTTTCAAACCCTTTCTTAGTGAGCACCTATGGCCCTAGAGGAAGCTACATACCAAATTTCATTTCAATCCGTTCGGTAGTTTTTGAGAAATCGTGATGAGTGAGTGAGTGATATTTCGCTTTTATATATATAGATAAAGCGTAGCGAAGTTTAAAGTCATGTCAAATTGTGCTTCTATTGTTTCCCCAGCTCCGTGTTAGCAGTATCGAAATGGTCTCTGTATAACAATTTAAAGTATAAATGTAGGTCATGTAATACACCATTGAAAAACTGATTAAAAGAGAAACAGAATTGCGCAAACTAGAGCTTAATATCTTGCTTCGTTTCAAAGTAACGGACAATTTAAAGTTCTGGAAAACTATATTTTTATTACAACATCAAAGCAGGTTAATTTGTTAGTTTTAGGAATAAGCCAGATGAAAGTTGAGATTAAATGTAACACATTTAAAAAATAGAAACTGTAAATAAATGCAGTACGGTACCACTGATTTATGTGTACTATGTGTACTTGAAAAACTTTTGGGGAAAACATGTAAACGGAACCGGGAATACAACCCTTGATCTTTGCTCCTGACTTTCTCTACTGTATGCGTAACTGATAAGCACCACTTCTCACTTATAGGATTGTACCTCCCTCATTTTGTTCCTGATATTTGTTGTGATAGCCCTCAGTTTTGCATTTTTACAAATGAATCTCTGGAAATGAAGACAAGGTTGAAATGATTTTTTTACGGACAAGAACCTGCTTTTTCGTTATAATAAAAATATTCCATAACTTTGAATGTCCATTATTTTGAAACGAAGTAAGATGTTAAGCTCTAGTTGCCGCCATTCTGTTTCTCTTTTCATAAGCTTTTCAGTGGTGTATTACATGACCTATTTTAATATTTGAAATTGTTAACCCCCTTTACGCCAAGCCCCCCCCCCCCCAAATCATAGAAGTTCAGATATGTCCAAAAATTTTTCCTGCTATGCAACACAACATATACAAAGTTTTGTTAACTTATTTTCAGTACCTAAAATAATAAAGAGTATTAAAGGGACTTTATGAACTTTCTGTATAAAAATATACTGTATATATAATGAAATAACTATCTTTGTCATTTAAAATGTAAAAAAATGTATTATTCATTCAAATTTAAGATGTTGCTTTATTTTTTACAGGTTTTGGTTTTGAGTGTACTGCTAACACGTAAGTACTTTTCAATTCAGATAAAGGACAAGTTTCTTGTTTTTATTTTTTAGTTATAGACGTAATTTAACATAGTTTATTTTACAAAGTTACGCTACATGCAGAATACATTGTACAAGTACATAGTACTATATATTTTTAT
The DNA here is from genome assembly GCA_018207615.1 of Philaenus spumarius. NCBI lineage: Eukaryota > Metazoa > Arthropoda > Insecta > Hemiptera > Aphrophoridae > Philaenus > Philaenus spumarius. The sequence continues at coordinate 416,157 of JAGFPH010000107.1, read as the reverse complement.
TTGGTCATCACCCTATCTTATTAGGTTAAAATCAATCACAGAGTGCTAGACTAGTTACTCTGATATTCCTTATTCCGTCCACATGGACCTTATATTATAACTCACTAAGCCCCATATTATAATGCCTGTACATAATTTACCACGCTTGGCGTTATCAGAATTAAATTAACGATTAATTAACCAGAAGGTGACTAGAGTCGAAGTACGAGGACTGTAACTTTACTATTTAAAAGGGCACATATACAAATTAAAAAATACGCCAAATACTTACTCAGCTTTTCAAAATATTCCTTGAACATTTTTCATTTGACACTTAAAGAAAACAATTCACTTCATTTCAATTGTAAGTTCAAATATCCTATTAATTTAAATGAGCAATTCTTGTATCTATCTTTGTATCTGTCGCGGACCTCGAAAACGGCTCTAACGAATTTGATGAAAATTTGATTATAGGGGTTTTTTGACGTCAGGAATCGAATGCGCTGGATCTTATGTCTGCAAAAAAAAACTCTGAACTTCTTTTTATACCACCTTTCAAGTCACTTGAAGGCTAATAGATACAACTTCTTTTTATATCACCTTTAAAGTCACTAAGTATTCGAATATTAAATTATACATTATACATTATAAATACAATCCAGATGTTAAGAATACTGAGCGATGCTCGGTCACCCAAGTACAAACGAGCCAAAGATTAGCGAGAGACTTTAGCGAGTTTTCCAAATGCGAGCGAAGCGAAACGTCCAGGGGCAGAGCCCCTAGTACCTTTAAAAGGGTATATTTACGTGTACATTTATAAAAAGTAACCAGCAAGATTTCAATTCTTACTTTAACAAGTAATATTTGGAAAAATAATAAAGCAAAATTTATAAATTCTAAAAAGTTTGTTTTTATAAAATAAAAATGTTTTAAAATATATGAATTTCAAAAATGTTGTTCAAAGTGTTGTACACAAATGTTGGGACTGTGATACGAAAATGCTTGCAACGCCACACCTAGTATTATATTCTGGTTATATTCACTTTTGGGTTAACCTTTACGAACTTTTAAAAGCAATAATCAATTACCATGGTATTTATATAAGTTTCTTAAAAGAAAATGAAAACTAATTTAACATAAAATGAAGTCTGAACTATGCCTAATAACAAAATACATATTTAAGATCGTTGTTCATAATAAAATTATAAATTAAAAAATTTTGCTGTAGACTTAACTTCAATCTATTTAAGAGCTAGTCGCCCAGAGAAAAATCACATACAAATTAATTAGATACACATCATAAATACATTATTTAAAAAAAAAAACTATTTAAAAACAACAGACTTTAAATAGGCCTACCTAACTATGCTGACGGGGATTTTTAACTCGGTAAATGTGTACAATTAAAAGGATTATAAAACTGAAAAATAATACCTAAAGCAACATAAAATTGTTATCTTTTAATACCTTTTATTTCATATTGATAGAACAAAATTAATTGTTTAGAAGTTATTAATATTATAGTGAATAAATGAATAATCGAATATGTTTATTATTGAATGTTTCCGAAGTCAAACGAATAGGTATCTCATCTTTAAATAAAATTTGTATAAAAGAATATATTGTAATAAAAAGTTGTACTTATATTTAGTTTAGGTAATTGTATACTATTCCCCCCCCCCCCCCATCCCATTTCTAACTGATGTCATACAAAGGGATATGAACTGTTTTCGTTTGTTGTTCAGAAAGGCTATTTTAGGTCCGCTGAAGCGATTAAATATAGATAGTAGCCTACTTTAAGATACATGTAATTTTTGTTATACCTAACTGCTCGCCGGCCCTAATTAAACATATATAAGTTAATAAAATCTATTACGTAAGTGGTTTTGTATTGCAACAAAAATGCAAGCATTAAAAAAATAGCCTGAAATTCTAACTTGTAGTCTTTAGTCACAGCACTCAACAGTAGTGACAGCATTGCCGACAAATCACTAACGAAACGCCAAACGCTCGCCGGCCCGAATACTGATAAGACACTCAGCGATAAGGTAATGAGGCTATCTTACTATAATCGCTTCAGCGGGCCTAAAATAAGCTGTCTGAACAACAATCAAACGACAATAGATCATATCTCTTGGTATGGCATCAGTTATAAAGTGGGGGGAATTAGTATACAATTACCTTAATTTATAACCTCAAAGCAAATTATAACATATTATAGCATACATTAGTTCTATAACTCATATTTAAAAAAATCAACTTCACAAGACATTATAATCATTGACGTAGCAAACATAACCCCAAAGTATAATCTATGCTGGGTGTTGTTTAAGTATTACAGATGAGGGGTGAAATCAGCTGTTATATTATATGTTACTCACGTACGTAAAGAGGTATACTCGCTTTTATAGCAGTTTATTGTAAACTTCAATAAGAACTGTAGTTGAAAACTGCACTGGTGTAGTATTGAAGGAGTTAAGTCCGGCTCGTGGTTCAGATTGAATCTGTTAAAACAAATAAAACACTTACTTAGTATTTTCTTACATATTGTTTTTGAAATTTTGCTGTGAATGCAAGTACTTATAAACATATGTTCCGTTTTATTAGGATGGTTTGAACACACAACCTTTCAGATCAGCTTTAAAAGACACTGTTTGCAGTCATTAATTTCAAGCAGTTAAATACGCAAGATTAATGAGAACATTTCATTTGTCTTGTGTCCATGTTAAGACATCTGGTTGAAGTTAAATTAGCAAGTTAAAACAGTATGCATGGTAGACCTCGTGGTTAAGCTAAAACTGATGAGTTTTAGGCGATAAATATAGCTAAATTATGAAAATGGTAATATTTAATTTACTTTTCTTTGCATACACCTAGGCCTATCATTATCACCACTAAAAAACATTATGAATCTTTACAAGAGTATGAAAGCGTTTATTGCATTTAGGATAGGTTAAACGTTTGATATTTAAAAAGGCTTTGTTAAATTAGAGTTGAAACTCAATTACTTATGAGTTTTTAATACAGGGTGATTCACGAAGATATGCAGAAACTTCGGGAGCTCATTCTACATGTAAAAATAAAGACAAAAAATTATATAAACATAGGTCCGAAAACGCTTCGTTTTCCAGATATCCGCCATTTTTTTTGTCGCTTGGTTTTCTTAAAATAGATTATTGTTAGGTTAAACGTTATTCCAAGTTTGAACTCAATCGGTCTAGATATGAACTATTTTGTACAAAACACAAAATGGCAGATACCTGAAAAACGAAGGTTTTCCGGGCCTATGTTTATACCATGTGCCCCAAAAGTCCCACCCTCCAATTTATTATTTTTTTTATTAATGGAAATAGACCGATTTCCTTCGGGGAAAGTTTATATATAACCAAAGGAGTAGTTTTTTTAAGTATCAACATTTTCAACCCTTACCCCAAAAATGGGGTAGTTTGGGGGTAAGTCAAGAATTTTAAATAGCAACCCCTATTGAGTGATGCATCATTTCAAAGGTCTTTTAAAAATAAGAATAATGGCTCAAACTAGAGGTCCCTAAGTTCATCCTACCCAACACAGCCACCAATCTAATCGTGAATTTAAAATAACGAAAATAACGAGTCAGAATGTTGCACTCTTGACTAACAGCCCCACAATAACATGGTTAAGCCTGCAGTAGGCCTCTTTATTCCCAAATACTTGACTTTCACCAGAGATAAAATGTTAACTACCCTCATTGTTCTTCAACCCTTATCTTAAGTTTAATCTTGTTTATCATGTCTCAAAAGTGAGGACACAGACCTTTGGACTTACTTTATTTAGCATTGCTAAATGACAGTTTCTTCAACAACTTTAACTCCCAATTAGAATGATGTTTACAAAATGCCAAATTACAGCTTGTTTTCTGTAATTCGGAATAAAACTTAAAATTCACAATTCGATTTGTCGCTATGTTGGGTAGGATGAACTTAGAGACCTCTAGTTTGCGCCATTATTCCTATTTTTAAAAGACATTTGAAATGAGGTATCACTCAATAGGGGTTGCTATTTAAAATTCTTGACTTACCCCAAACTACCCCATTTTGGGAGTAAGGGTTGAAAATTTGGATACTTAAAAAAACTCCTCCTTTGGTTATATAAACTTTCCCCAAATCAAATCGGTCTATTTCCATTAATAAAAAATAATAAAGTGGGGGTGGGACTTTTGATGCACATGGTATAAACATAGGTCCATATGTAAATATGTTGATAGAATTTGTATATTTCGTTTAAGTAGACCCTAACAGTGCATACGGTATAAACACATTTAATTCATAGCAAGTATTTAATTTGTGATACACAAATAATGTCAAAGTACATTTTAATCCTCCGAATATGATATGAAAAATATGACCTGCGGGGAAGTTTTTTGTTTCTTGGTGAGGAAAATTTCAAAGTTTTAGATTATACAATGAACTAAAATTGTATTTAAACAACTTTTTGTAAGGTGTCTGTGTCAGTCACAATCGCAGTTGAAATATTGCGTGAAACTGCACAGCTGCGTTTTTTGGGCTGCCCGGTCACGGACATTGTCAATGTATTTTTTCACTTATATTTAGCAAAAATATCATACCGAACGTAGCTTGTAATAATGATTTTTACCATATATTACACTAATATCTTGATTTTTTTATGCCTGACTTGTAATAAAACGGCATGTTTTTAGAAATGTACCCCCGTTTTGCCCCAGCCCACTAGCCTGCTCTGAAGCCCGCGCGCGCAGCTGGTTTGGCCCTACTGTATGGGCGCCCGGTTTGACTCTCATTGTTGTTGACTCCAAAGGTCTCACTGATACATTCTATACGATAGTGCACATGTACTTTGCATTTAAATAGACTTAAAACCTTAACAACCTGATTACAATTAATCTAATAAATTTTGGACAGGTTTGGTTTTTCTACAGCAGAACCTCAAAATAATATATTAACTACTGTACTGACAATATATAGCGGATAGCCTACTCTACAAGTCTTGTAGAACCTAATTACTAAATTCTTGTATCGAGTATCGACATATTAAATCAAAGAATGTGTAACAACTTTACACGCTCTGTCATAAATATTCCCCAGAATAGTCGAGAGTACACGTAGTGTTTTACTTCAATTTATTGTTTTGTCCAAGTACAGTATCAGAGAATCCTAACCAGACGTTTTCAGTCCGGTTTACTCAGTCAAAGAGTGACCAAAAAGGGGGGTGTAGCGAACATGTAAAGGGGGAAGCATTTGACTTTGGTAATTTGTTGGGTACTTTCAGTCACGCAATATGAAATAGTGGAAAGAAAATTTTAAGACTTGGTAGCCTTGGTAAAAACATTTTTCTATATATATTTTGGTGGTTTTCAAACAAAATTAGGATTACCCTTATCAGTGTTATCAATCGTCCTATCATATAGGACATTGTGACTGAGCCACAATTCAAATATTCAAATTTTTATTTAAAAAAAACACAAATAGTAAATATAAAAAATGTTGGTAAGTGAAGTTTCAATAACAACTGTAACCAAAAATGGTAAACAAACATGCATACTTAAGGGTCTTCTATACCTTGCGCAAAACAGCGAAAATATGCACTTCGTACTACCGTGTTTCGGACGCCGTTTTTCAACCTAAAAAGTTGTGAAACACCTTAAATTGTTCTTAAAGGCTTTGTGCTTTTGTCTTATATCTCATAATTGAAAGAAATCGTCGGCAACTCCTTTTAATCAACAGTTTAAATGAGTAAAAATCGATTATTTTTAACGCATTTTTTGGGCGTTTTAAGCAATAATTTCCATATTTTAAGCTAACACGTAAAAAATATAAAGCCTTCTTTATAACTTAAAGTAGTTTCCCAGATTATTAATTTATAAATAGACTCCGAAACACGGTATTACGAATGCATGTTTCAACGATTTTGCGGCTTGAGTCAGGCCTTTTGCATTGAAATCATACTGTACACTCGGGAGTTTTCTTCAAGGTAAAGAAGAGCCTTAAGATTTTGTATTTAAAAAAATTGAAAAAGCACCTTTTTTGACAAGTTTTTTTACATTTTGATAATGGTGCTGGACTTCTCACATATGGTGATAATTTATGACAGACATTATACTAACAATTAGCAGAAAGTTAGCTTATGTAATTTAGATATTATTTTGAAAAATATTAAACGCGTTACATGTATATCGTCCTACTATGACTAGAAATTTATGGAAAACACATTACATTATAAAGTCAATGAAACTATTTCAACAGTTGTATGTAATTTAAAAAAAAAAAACTTTATTCACTTGCACTGTGGTGCTTACACTTACATGTGCTTATAACAGTACTGAAATTATCCGTACATATGTTTTATATAGACATTTTGCTAACAGTGACTAGTTTATTATTTCTTGTGAAAATAACTAACAAAACTGTTATTTTTGTACTCGTACACAATGCCACTTTTCACTTCATGAGGTTTTACCAGGTGTTAAAGTAGCATGATATTTACTGGGCTGAAAAACAGTTTTTTATTAGTTTTCAATAATATGCAGAATACACTTCCTCGCACACGCTGTCTTTAAAATTTAATGCCGAAAATAAATAAAATAAAATAATAATTTAGTTACCAAAATACTGGCCATCTGAAGTAAATCCAAAGCGAAAACAATATCGATAGGAATTAATTTCGAAATGGGTTATTTCTGTAGTTTATTTTTCATTTTAATAGTGTATGGCTTTTAAGATTTAATTAAAAACAAACACTATGCTTTAAGATAATCTTCGGTGTGTATTCCTTCCATAATAGTCCAGCCAATGGAGCAAACAAAGATGTTAATTGTTTTATTGAATTTAACAGCAAGCGACATCCACAGTGGCTTTAAGGATAGCACATAGGTATGTAAAATACAAAAACAATCAGGGAAGGAGCTTTAGAGCATTTTTATAAACAAAAATAACAATAAATAAGGACATTTTTGGTTTTCCGTTGATATTATAAAAAGTTATGAATGGATCATGAACATTCCAATCGGACATTTTTAGAGAATTAAAAACATCCAAAATGTTTTTTTTAAAGACCCCGATCGGACCATTTTGCACGGAGAAAAGTCGGGAAAACGTTTGAAAATAAAAATTAAAAAAAAATCATATTTTTGTTAATTTACAATATTAAAGGCAGATCTTTCGGAAAATGATTGTTTATTATGTGTACAGGCAATTTAGGTCATTATCTTGCATAATGCGCCCTATTAACCTGAATGGCCCGATTTAAATTTACCAAACGGATTCTGTAGACATTTAAACCTACAATTCGTTTATCTTCGATTTTTGAATAAGGTTCATAAAGTATGATAAAAATGCTTCCGAGCATAGTAGCCCAGTATATAGGGGGTTTCAGCTTACATTAATTGCGGTAAAAGATTTTTTTTCTAGGATCGTTTGGTATGGTGTGGGTATGCTAAATCTAATTTTGCGACCTCGAAAGTGGGGGGGACAACTTTTGGGGGGCAAAAAACCTCAAAATTTTCGGACTTTTTCCAGTTTTTCGCTTATAACTAAAACACGGTACATATTATGTAAAAAATAGATCTGTAGTAAATTAAAGAAGACAAAATTTCGCGTCGATTAAAAAAATAAAATTCAAAATTGGTCCAGTAGTTCAATTTTTATGGGGATCCAAGAAACAGCAAAGTTTTCCAACTTTGCCAAAAACTGTGTTTTAGCCATTTTCAATGTGCTGTAACTTTCCAACATCAGATTTTATCACTACCCCCCTCCCTAAAAGTTGTAGAGCATCAATCCCTGAGTTCAAAAAACACCGATTTTTTTAAATTGAGCTGATTTTGAAATTTTGTCAGTTCATAAAGCAAAATTGGGGAAAACCTTAAATTCACACAATCGGGGTTTCGCTCTTTTTCGATGTCTATGAGTCCGGAAATCAATTCTGAGGCTTAGGTATGTCATCTGAATGCATCTGGAAATTATTTTTAAAGAATTTTGTGAAAATTTTAAAATGTAAATAATTATTCATGACTTTTAATTGTAGTGCTGGTTTCTTGTTCACTAAATATACACGGTGTCTCTTAAAAGTCCCATGCCCCCCTTTAACTTTTGTGTTTGTTAAAACAAACAACTTTGGGGAACGATACTAACTTAACCCAAAGAAACTTTTGAAACAATCGGAAATTTTGAGTGTCCCCTAAAAATGGGGGATTTTGGGGGCAACTCAAAATTTTTAAATGGGAAGTATGGTCATGTGATACCTCATTTTAAAGGTATATTTAAGACTAGGAAAATGACATAAATAAAATAAAAATTGGACCACCCAAAACAAAATGGCGGCCAAAAACGTGTTGAAATAAATCGACATAAAGTTGCTAATACCTCGAAAAAGAAGAGTTTTTAGAAAAATATTCAAGGCACAAAAAATGTTTATTTTAAAGTGCTTGACCTAACATATTGCTTCCAAATCGATTTCGTAAATTTTATTTTGTACAAAATTTTCTAAGATGTAGGAGTCGACTTAAAATTTTATCAATACATCCCTCTCCCTAAAAGTGGTAGAGCATCAATCCTTGAGTTCAAAATGGGTACCCAAGTGAGGCGAATCAGCGAGGCACTAAAAGCTCAGAAAGGGCTCGGCGTTCGAAAGTGAAGACTTCAGCCGATATAATGTTTGATGAGAGTACACTCCCGGCTGTTTCCCAAGAGAAGTTCTTGGGAAATGAAACGAATAAGAGCCGCCTCATTCAAATGTTGAGAGAACATTTAGAAGAATCTTCCATTCCAGTATTGGAGGCAGCAGAGGACGCTGATGTACTGATTGTGACAACAGCTTGTTCTCAATCAACCAGCTTCGACACTGTGCTTGTGGTCAGTGAAGATATTGACGCCCTATTCATCCTGTGTGGGGCTCCCAGTAATGCAACCTACAACAACATCTACCTCCTTAAGGGGGCGCTTCCCTGCCCGCCATATTGAATCTTATTCCCATAAGAGCAATGCTACAGAATAAGTCATATTTTTCCGTTAATTCGTGGAATAAATTTAAAAATTTGGTTTCATTTTGAAGTACTGTCATATGCGGATGTTGATTGCCGAATACATTTTCAGAAACCGTTTTATTGTTTTCATAAACGTATGATATAAATAGTAAAAAATAGTAAACTTTATAAATTTTTTACTCAGTTGCAAAAAGAGATATTGCAAAAATCATTAGCAATCAACACCCACAATCTATTTTACTTTAAGAAAAAAAATACAGCTTTCGTTTTTTAACAAAAACAGCACAAAAATATGCTTAATAGTGAAGGTATGTTTTGGTTATTTAACATTGAAATTGGTACCCAATATCGTAGTTTTGAATGTGGAGAGCCGAGCCTTAAGCCAGGGAAGAAGGGGCAAGCTGACTCGTACTACTCCATCTCATCGTACTAGTTCGAGAAGAAACACCTCCTGCTCGTACATGCCTTCTCTGGATGCGACACAACCTCCACGCCATTCGGGCATGGGAAAATCAAACTGTGTAAACTAATCGACAGTACCCCAGCATTGAGGGAAGCTGCTGTGGTGTTCTACAAGGCATCTGCAACTCCAGCAGACATCAGCAGAGCTGGGAGAAGATCTTGATGGCAATGTATGACACCGGAAGAACTACCATCCGCAGCATCAATGAGCTGAGGTATCATCTCTTTGTGAAGATGTCAACGAAAGCGAAGTTCATCTTACCCCGACTTCCTCCAACACTCGACGCTGCGGACCTGCACAGCTACAGAACATTCCTCCAGGTTCAGTGGTGGATGGGAAACACGCTAGACCCTCTTGAATGGGGTTGGAGACGGGACAGCCTCGGACTCACCCCAATTCTTACAATGAAAGAATCTGCTCCCCAAGAGCTTCTGAAACTGGTGTTCTGCGGGTGCAAAAAGGGATGTACCAGTGCATGCACTTGCCGAAAGTCAGGCCTCAAATGCACCACTGTGTGCAAGAACTGTGTGGGAAGTTTTTGCACAAACGGTCCATACATCGAACTCGACGTAGACTTGAACGACGACCTCGCTGAGGAGGAAGATGAGGATGAGCCTGATGAGGAACTTTGCAGCGAGGAAGTTGAGGAGGAAGAAACTGACGATGTCCTATCTGAGTCAGCAAATAACGCCAACCAGCCTGATAAAAAAGAACCTCAACCAAGACCATCAAAACGACCAAAATTTTAAATATTTGTTCATTATTTTTTCTTTTTTTCGGCAATAATCTACACAGGCCTAGCCTTAGAGGTACCTTTTGTTGTCTCCTTTTTTATTTGCGGTTATGCGTGATGAAGCGTGTATGTATTTGTGTAGTTGGCTTTATGTTTTTGTATGCAAAGGTTAATGTTTTTTTTAAGTTATAAATTGTAATTTGTTTATGTATGTAGATATAAGTGTTTTTATGTGTTGTATTTTAGTTATAAGCAATTTTTGGAAATAAAAATAAATAAATAAGTAAGAATTTCTTTTCCTTTTCGAGATTTAGCAACTTTATGTCGATTTATTTCAACACGTTTAGGGTCACCATTTTGTTTTGGGTTGTCAGCTTTTTCTTTTCTTTATGTCATTTTCCTAGTCTTAAATAGACCTTTAAAATGAGGTATCACATAACCATACTTCCCATTTAAAAATTTTGAGTTGCCCCCAAAATCCCCCGTTTTTAGGGGACACTCAAAATTTCCGATTGCTTCAAAAGTACTTTCGGTTAAGTTAGTATCGTTTCCCAAGGGATATTTGTTTGCTTTAACAAACACAAAAGTTAAGGAGGGGCATGGGACTTTTAAGACACCTGGTATATTTAGTGAACAAGAAACCAGCACTACAATTAAAAGTCATGAATAATTATTTACATTTTAAAATTTTCACAAAATTCTTTAAAAATAATTTCCAGATGCATTCAGATGACATACCTAAGCCTCAGAATTGATTTCCGGACTCATAGACATCGAAAAAGAGCGAAACCCCGATTGTGTGAATTTTAGGTTTTTCCAAATTTTGCTTTATGAGTTGACAAAATTTCAAAATCAGCTCAATTTAGAAAAATCAATGTTTTTTGAACTCAGGAATTGATGCTCTACAACTTTTAGGGAGGGGGGTAGTGATAAAGTTTGATGTTGGAAAGTTACAGCACAATGAAAATGGGTAAAACACAGTTTTTGGCAAAGTTGGAAAAATTTGCTGTTTTTTGGATCCCCATAAAAATTGAACTACTGGACCAATTTTAAATTTTATTTTTTTAATCGACGCGAAATTTTGTCCTCTTTAATTTCCTACAAATATATTTTTTACACAATATGTACCGTTGTTTAGTTATAAGCGAAAAACTGGAAAAAGTCCGAAAGTGTTGAGGTTTTTTGCCCCCAAAAGTTGTCCCCCCCACTTTCGAGGACGCAAAATTAGATTTGGCATACCCACACCATACCAAACGATTCTAGAAAAAAAAATCTTTTACAGCAATTAATGTAAGCTGAACCCTTTTTTATCCTCTATATACTGGGCTATAGCGCAAAACGAGTAAATTTGCGACCGACGGAGGGAGAGGCAGTTGTAGTGGGGGAACAGCAGCCTGATGCGCGCAGCCTGCTTTCTCTTCTCCTCCGCTACTAGTTCCCAAACTATTTTTTCATTACATAGAGCATAGTATAGTCGTATTAATTATGTAACCCTAAAAATTATATTGCTCTATTATGTCAACCCTATTGTTTGTATCTTAACTACGCTCGCCCCCTACTATGAGAGAGGGTTAAATATGTAGCATAACACCTAGTTATGTTACTTATACATTTTGTTGCAGCTTTAATATCACTGAGGATGACGACTTTATCGTTGAAACGCGTTTGACAATTAAACGTATTTAACAATTGTGTTGTGTTTGTATTTTTAGTAATAATATAAACTATGTAAAAGTAAAGCACGTACAAACTTTTAGTACTGTAATAGAGTGAATATGTTTCATTTTCAGGGAAACATTTTGAGAAAAATAAAATTATATTTTCATTTACTTCAGCCATATTGTTTCACCCTTTATAATGTGTAGTTTAATGATTTGTACTCGGTAACGAAAGATACTTACTTATAAATCCATTTATTTACACTTTAATACACAAAATACAAAATATTCGTGCCGACCGTAACGGACATACATAAATATAAAATAATAATATTACCATGTTTGGTTAGGTTTTGGCCTCGTATTAAGTTTAACTATGTTTGTGGTATTTAAAAAATAATAATTTTGTTTATTTTTGGGAACCATTATCTTTACTTTTTAAGGGGAGAAACGTGATTTTTTTTTCAAAAAATCAAAAAATTTTTTTTTGCATTTCTAAATAGTTTGGAATTTCAGCTTTAAAATGATATATAACACTAAAAATAAGGAGTATTTTTCAATAAGTAATAAAATAATATATCCGGGCATGCACGAACGCTACTAAGAGTAAGTAGCTTACATGTTTCACTAGAGCGTCATGTTTATTTATTGATTCCCGAAAAAGCTTTTTTTATATGTTTAGGTACATTTTTCTCAGGAACCATTGAAGCTACAATAATCAAATTTGGCACACACATTTGAATGCATTCTTTATACAAACACACCAGGGATTTTTTTTATCTAATATTTTTTTATTTATAAACATGTTTTTATACAATTTTTGTTTTTGTTTTTTGTAAGGGTTTAAGAAAAAAATGTATATCTATTGTAAAAAAAAACAAAAATAAATCCCTCTGGCTAGAATATGTAACAAGGTCCATATAACAAGTGTACAAAATTTCGTAGCTGTATCTCTAATAGCTCTTGAGAAAAATGTACCTACGTTAACATAGCCAAACATAGGGAACGTTGCTCCCCTTAAAGAATAAAAGACAAAAATACATTTTAAATTGTACTTAGATAACTTTTGTCTTAATAAAAAATACTAAATCTTGTTACTATATGCACATTCATATATTAGTATATTAGTTATAGTTCATAGTTACCCTTTATGAATTTTATTATAATTACTTATTCGGACATTTGCCATCATTTGTGTGTTAAATAATCAAACACGACGTTTCGGGAATACAAATCAATTCCCGTTCTCAAGTGACTAAAACTAACGGTACATAAACCTAGGCAACTAGGCCTATGTAAGGGTGAACAAAATAAAACTACAAATTATTACTAACCTTAAATATCTACATGTGCGAAACACTTGAACTATGTAAAACAATAGGAAACTACCCCTTCCTGTTTGCCACGCCTGAATACTCTGGCCAGTTGTCAGTCTCTCTCTAGCTAGTAAACTAGACGCTTGCCATCAATTACGTGTGCTCAGTAATTGTGTTGTGTCTGTGGTTGTTGTGTTTGACTTCTCAGTCTTAGCTTCGAGATCCATCATGTAGACACTTGAGAACGGGAATTGATTTGTATTCCCGAAACGTCGTGTATGATTATTTAACACACAAACGATGGCAAATGTCGAATAAGTAATTATAATAAAATTCAACATCCATCATTAACAAACAATAACCTTTATGAATGTTGAAAGTGCCATATTTAGCATGTTTACAGTTTTTTTTTTTTTAGAGAAATAGTGCTGTTACGGTCCTGACAAAGAAAAGTCAAACAATAGCAAGAGATACTGATTTATTAAATAATGTGACAAATGCAAACCCTAATCAATATAATTGTAGCATTGCTCGTAAACTTTTTCGCTGTCATCGAACCTAAAAAGTCGTGACGAGACTTTGGTGGGCGCTTTTAAAAAACACAAAACACCACCAATATGTAATGTTTGGCGATCTTCTTTTGAAGGCCATTGGAAAAGATATTTACTGCGATGCATAAATTGCATAGTAAGCATGTGTCCTGTTATTTCTTCAATTACTCCAGGGTACCATGTTTCATCGTAAATACCTGCAACCCAACTTCCAACAGCTACATTGTTCTATTTAGGCAAGGAAATATTGGCTGTAAGATAGAATAAACGAAAATAATGAAATGATAAGTAAAAGGGTTAAAAATAATTTCATAATAAATGTCGTTATAGTACATTTCACCTTTTACATCAACCACAATACTTGTAGGAACTGCAGCAGATAAAAGATCGTCTTTGACATCCATGTCAATATATGACAATTAACACACTTCGACAGTAAAAAAGGATACAATTTCCAGTAGAGCTTCCAGCATCGTGAGTGTTGTAGTGTGAAGTCCCTGCTACATTAAAGTCTGATGGTGGTGCTGATAAAAATGTTAAGAAATCTGCAGTAAACAAATGTTTAAACCAAAGCTTTTAAATATTTAACTTTGAAACCTTAATAATTGCACACTAATATACATCCACACTCACACACACGCACACCTACTGGTATTCACCCAATTGTGGAACTTGGTCGATTGTGGCATCCCCCCCCACACACACCCTCACACACCTATATATAAATAATAATATTTTATATTTGTAAAACCGCCAAAGAAGTTTACACTTCTACCGTTGATATTAAGCTTACCATTGTTATTTTTTTCAAAAATAGTCAGTAATACGAGTACTTCACTCCTATATACAGGATGTTCAGAAAATGCATAATACAAGATATACTTGATTTATAGATGTAGGCCTACTGTATGAATAAAACTAATATAACACAGTTTTTAATATCTAATGTTACTACACAGTGTTATGTATTTCTAATATACAGAGTGTTCCAAATATAAAAAAATATACCTAATAACATAGTTAATTTATGCGAGTTTGCGTTTCAAGGTCACCAGAGGCAGAGCTCCAATGTTAGGTGACAATAGACGTATGCACACTAATGCGCGTGCGTGAATGTTGCAATCCAACTCTGTCAAGGTTTTGGAGACATTACATAGATGTGAACTTCACGTATTCAAGGTTGGAAACGTTATAAAAGCGAACAGAAACTGTAGCAATGGCTGAGAAGGAAAGTTGAGAGACCGGCGAGGATCTGATAACAATACAAGAGGGTAGTAAAAGTATTACTAACTAAAAAATTATTAGAGAAAAGTTATGTAAGAGTGGACTCTCGAACGCAAGTCTACTATACTATTCTAGAACTATTCCATTATTTAACTGAGATACTATTCTATTGAAGTCACTAATTAATTATAATTATCAATTGCCTCACTGAATGCGTTTTGCATTTATTTATTTATTTATACAAACAGAAACGGGAGAGGGACCAACTTTACTTTATACAATGAAACTTCATAATATAATATTTAACTAAATTATTAGTCTTGCTGGGGGGTTGTAAAAAAAACGCGTTTTGAATTAAAAAATTAAATAATTAAAATTTAAAATGCATTTTGGAACGAGTTAAATGTTCATAGTTCTTGTTTATGGTAGAGAGTACATTACCAAACATAGGGCCTAATATACAAACGAATTTACTACCATTAAATTCGAATAATCTTAGGTTTTCCATTATTGTGTCTGTCGAATTTTGTGAGGAGGTTATTTTTGTTTAGTTTGTAGAATATTATTTTTATCTATACGATTTACACTAATGACTAAAGGTGCTTGATAATACTCCTTAATCTTCATGAAAAAACGGCGACAGCATTTACAAGCTGCATTATGCAAATGCCGTCGCTAGCGAAACCGTGGTCGTTAAGACTTCATAAACATTGTGTAGAATTAACTAAAAATAAGCTGCCTTGTAAATTTCGTCACTGGTGAAACCGTGGTCGGCAAGACTCAATACATTTTTTATAATAACTAAAAATAACCTGCCATGTAAATGCCTTCGCTGGTGAAACCATGGTTGGTAAGACTCGATACATTTTGTATAATAACTAAAAATAAGCTGCCTTGTATGACGTCGCTGGCGAAAC
>JAGFPH010000107.1:344968-393673 GCA_018207615.1 Philaenus spumarius | reverse complement strand
TATAAGGATTATAAAACTGTAGGCCTATTTGTTAAAATTTTGTATTTACATACATTATTATATATATAAATATTGATAAAAATATTATCTTTTAATTGCTTTTTATTTCATAATGATAGATCAAATGATTTAGAAGTTAATAATATTATAATGAAGAAATTAATTCTGTAATGGAATATGTTTATATGTTGTACGAAGATGTACGAATGTTTCCGAAGTTAAACGATTGAGTATCTCGTCTTTAAATTTGTGTAAATACTATATTGTTAATAAAAGGTTGTATTTATATTCATTTTATAATCTCAAAGCAAATTTTATAACGTTTTATAACTTGCATTAGTTATTTAACTCATATTTAAAAAATCAACTTCACAAGACTTATATTATTGATTGAAGTTGTAAACACAACCCCAAAGTATAATCTATGCTAGGTTTTGTTTAAGTATTACAGATGATGGGTGAAATCAACTGTTATATTTTATTGTTACTCACGTACGGACGTACACGCGCTTTTATAGGATTTGATTTAAATGTTTTCCATCACTGAAAACTAAGAAATAAAATATTCTCAAATTGATCATTCACGTGCCCAAAATATATAAACGTATAATTTTGTGAGTTTGAATAAAAGGCCGTAAATAAAGTTGAGAGATGTTTAGGTGCTTAGATTTTCATGTTTTAAGAAAGGAACTGCTACAAGTAAAATACAAATCACATGTTGGTGAAACATTATATTGAATGTGGCAAATACCCTTCTAGTAATAGTAATAAATAATAGAAACTAATATTATTGAATAGGCGTAGATGCACATTGAACGTGGTCACTCTATATTGGCTTGGCACAATTATTATGCTGAGCAGAGAGTTTAGACAAAGAAGGGATGGAGCGCAAGTGGAAGCTTGTTGCATCGTTAGAGTCAGTTAGTAACCGTTAGGCGGGTTACACACTGGTGTCGTAAGACAAGTGTCTTAAGACACGTGTCGTGTCTGATCAAATTTCATGAGACATGCATGTCTTTTGTACTTTTCTCTGTCGTTTGTCGCATGACCGTATTTGTCGGTTGTTGTTGTCAGTCGAGTGCAAAATGTCATCCGAGGAGGATGAAGTGATGTTATTACTTGGAGTTGTGAGTCGAAGACGTTGTCGGCGTAGGTTTTACACACCCCGTCGATATTGGACCCACCCCTACTGGACTGCCAATGTTGAGAGTTCAAGCCAGTTTGTTACCACTCAACAGCTAAACGATCATCCAGATAAGTTCAAAAACTTTCATAGGATGGAACAAGGTACTTTCAACAAACTTTGTGATTTAGTAAGAAACCACTGTACAGTACGATTTTTTTAACCGTGCCCTCGGCTCGGCTAGCGCTCGGTGGGCTAGCGGTGTAGCGGGGAGGGATTGTAAAGGCAGTTCCACAAACTTCGAATAAACAAAACTGATAGAATAATTATTCGAATAAAATTATTGAAATAAAAACTACTTGAATGAGTCATAGACTACTTGTCTCTTGTTCGAGTATTCGAATAATAATACTGTGGTGTGGTTAAGGTAAATGCCAGACACCAAGTAGACCTACTTCCCTCCAGGCAGGAAGTTTTCCGCGGAATCTAACTCCAGACATCCGTACCAAGCAAACCGTAAGTCAAACGAAAAAATGTTTCAAATAAAATATTTAATTTGGACCTTTATCTAAAACTCTCTCGCGAACACTTTGTCTCTGACCAACAAACAAAAAACTTTCCAGCGGTGAAAATTTCATGTCGTTATTAAAGTACATTGTTGTAATATTGATTTTTAAAATATGAAATAGGTTTTGTAATGGATTTTCTTTTACATCATACGAATCGTATGGTTCTTATCTGCGTATCAGTGAAAGTTTCATAATTTTACATCGTTGCTAAGTGTATTAAATGACAGTGTTATTGAAGCTCGGTTTTCGCTTTTTCACTCCGCTCGGCTCAGTTTTCGTGGAGAAAACTAGAGTAGACAAGAGCGATTTCTAACGTTATCATTCAGGTTAGTACAATTTGGCCGAGGGCACGGTTAAAAAAATCGTACTGTACTGTGGGTGAGAGCAACTTTCGTCAGTCCATACATATTGAAGAACGGCTCAAAGTATTCATAAGGTATGTATTTCTTAACAAATACTTTATCGAACTTAAAAAAATCGTATAGTAATTTTTAAACAATAATTTGTAAATCCAAATATAGTGTTTAATACTCAGAAGGCACAGCAATTAAGTAAATAAATGTATCCTGTTTGAGATATAATTTGGTATGTAAATCTAAATTGGGGCGCATGCGCGGGGTGAGGTCTCGCGCGACATGTCTTACCAAACACCGGCAAACCGGTTCCGTGCGACACCTGTCCGATACACACATGATGCTTCGAACATCTGTCGCAAGCAGTGCGTAAGCTCTGATTTGACAACACAGGTTGGTTTCACGTGCGAGATGCCTCGGACACGAGATGTGTCGTAGACATCATGTCTACGACACCAGTGTGTAACCCGCCTTAGACTTGAGAAATGTCGTTCAGTTTACTGAAATAGTTCAGTGTATCACTTTCAGTGAAAGGAACTAGTTCACCATTGTAGTTCGGTAGTTTGATTAATTCAGAACTTACTGAATGAGATGATTAAAGTAATGCATAGCCAGTGGCGGCTAAAGGGAGGGGCTTAAGGGGCATAGCCCCCAAAAATTTATAAGTTAATTTTAAAAAAATGTTGTTACTTTTGTTTATGTTAGAACAAAATGTTTAACACAAATAGAAATAACAAGTTCAAATGTATGTTCTTAATTTCATAAGTACTCGCTTAATACAATATTATAAACGAGACTGTAGTTCTTATAAATATAGATCGAGGGCTTAATTCTCGGCTCTCTACATTCAAAACGGCGAAGTTGGGTACCAATTTCAATGTTAAATAACCAAAAAATACCTTCACTATTAAGCATATTTTTGTGTTATTTTTGACAAAAAACGAAAGCTGTATTTTTTTTTCTTAAAGTAAAATAGATTGTGGGTGTTGATTGCTAAGGTTTTTTGCAATATTTCTTTTTGCAACTGAGTAAAAAATTTATAAAGTTTACTATTTTTTACTATTTATATCATACGTTTATGAAAACAATAAAACGGTTTTTGAAAATGTATTCAGCAATCAACATCCGCATATGACAGTACTTCAAAATGAAATAAAATTTTAAAATTTATTCCAAGAATTAACGGGAAAAATGACTTATTCTGTAACATTGCTCTTATGGGAATCAGATTCAATATGGCGGACAGGGTAGCGCCCTCTTAAGCTGTGCGCGCGGGAATCAGGTACCAGTAGTGGACGAGGGGGTGGAGAGGGACGTCTTTTCTACAAACATTGGGTGACTCGCCGGGCACAATAGCCAGTTGACGCAACCCGGCTAACATCCACTCTATGTTTTATGCACGTGTAGTAGGCGCCTAGTCGTACGCACAGCAAAAGTCCTCGATCTGTACATACTTCTCTAGAAACAAATATCTTATGCTGCTGCGATATAAATGCCAGCGTACCGTTCAACGGGACCGGGAGTGGGTTAGACAATCCTGTGTGTTGTTAGGAATAATTGCATAAGCAAAGGCTTAATATTAGAATTGGCTTTATTATTATTATCATTATTATTAGGAAGCAATGTAAAGCTTATAAGTCCCAAGAGGAGAACCTAAAGTAGAAGCTATTGCGAAAGATATAAAAAAGTGTCGCAATAGCTGAGACAAGCAAAATTCTAAGTCCAGTAACCTGGATGGTTATATATACTCTTGACTGACCTAAAAAGGGGGTTAGTACTTTTGAAGACACCACGGGGGCAGCGGAAGCTCTGCCCGTCGATATGCTCCTCTTGGGAGACCTTCGCCTTGAAGGGACACGGTGACAAGGTGAGAAAATAGAATAGATATAATCATTCAATACGGTTACATAAAGATGATAATTTGGAGGTGCAGCCAACTAACTTATACATCATTGTGTTTAATCATTCCGGTACTTAGAGTGCTCCGTCTTGGAACTTAATTAGTTGGATATGATTAGGATTAATAAGATTGTAGAGTTCGATCTTTGTATGTTTAAATTATAGTAAATAAGTAATTGGACTTTGATTTAGTGTGATGATATAATATATATATATATATATACATGTAGGTAAAGTTGTGATTAGAAGTTTAGAGATTAAAGTAATTAAATGATACCACTGAACCACCATCTATGCTGTAGCTTAATTTATGAACCCTTGATCTACCCCTATGTGTGTATGTTTTTAACACTACTAAGTTTGACCTTGTCAGAACATCCCTCACAAGTCACACATCCCTCCCTCCCGAGTCCCGACGGCCAGCCTCTCGCCAGTAGGCATATTAATAATTGTTGTGACGCTGCAGTGAAGTAGTTTAGGTTATGTTGCATTTTGCATTGACAATGCGCAGTGCCGTCAGACTTGTGTTACGTTCTTTAAGTGCTGTGCTATTAATATCGTGTTTGTTAAAGTTAATTTGTGTGCATTGGCAGTGGTGATAGCCAGCAATGAAGCGTGTGACTGAGTACTTCAAAAAACTAACCAGTGACAGTAAACTAAGAAGGGTTACACACTGAAGTGGCGTGGCTGCATGCCACGCGAAAACCAACCAATACTTTTAAACGGGATCCTACACACTGAAGTAGTAGTGGCGTGGCGCTTCTTCCGTGCCTCGCGCTGCTACATTCACCTGCCACTCGGACACAGATCGGTCGATGTTTGACGAAGCATTTCGAGCCAGCGCATGCCCATATACCGCTCTCTAGCCTACATTTCGCCATTTGTTTTGTTTCGTCAGTGGTTAGATCAGGGTTTATTTGTGTCCCACTCAATTGTGAATAGTAGGCTATTACCATTTTATATCACATATAATGCCTTTATTGGATAGGTAATGGCTGTGCAAACGTAACCTTTGTTCGGTCTGCGGAAGAGTTTCCTGTGCTACATAATTTAAAATAGTATAGCGACAGAAACGAGCAGGACAAAACCTGGACGGCACTCGCTAAAAAAAAATGTAAATTGTGTGCTTATGACCTCACGGGAGAAGTGCAAAATTTTTAACACAACCTACGTAATGAGGAAGCACAATTATCATTTCAGAGGTATTACCAAGTAAACTATTTTATTTTAACACAATTTACGAAATGAGGAACCACAATGTCTATTTCAGAGGTATTACCAAGTAAACTGTTTTAACACAACTTACGAAATGAGGAAGCACAAAGTTCCATTTCAGAGGTATTAACAAGTAAACTATTTTAACACAACTTACGAAATGAGGAATCACAATTACCATTTCAGAGGTATTAACAAGTAAACTATTTTAACACAACTTACGAAATGAGGAAGCACAATTACCATTTCAGAGGTATTACCAAGTAAACTATTTTATTTTAACACAATTTACGAAATGAGGAACCACAATGTCTATTTCAGAGGAGGTATTACCAAGTAAACTATTTTAACACAACTTACGAAATGAGGAAGCACAATGTCCATTTAGAGGTAATTAACAAGTAAACTATATACTCTGCTATTATATACACATAATATGTACTATATCTAGTAGAGCGTGACGGAATAGTGTGTTTCAGAAAATGCGTGACGGTAAAATCCGATTCACCGCCAGAAATTGTTGGACGAGGTGCGTCTATAGAAGTTTTCATTTCAAAAATTTAATGCAACAGATAGCTCCAACTCTTTTCGTCACCACAATTAGCTTGCTTGTCCAGTGCTGTAATGTGATTTCCAGGTGAATAACTAAACACATTTTTATACTCATATATTCCATACCCCCCAGACCCGCCGATGCTTTCATGAGCCAACTATGAGTAATTGAATGTTTTCCAAACTACTGACATCGGCATAATCATACTAAAATATAATGTGTACCGACTAAACCGGACAATATTATTACATACGAATTTGTATTTTTTTTAGATAATAATTTATAAATCTTGTTAAATGTTACTGTTTTATTTTCTTACCTACTTTTCAGGCTTAGGGTTAACAATTTATGTTAATAACAATTAAATGATGTTTAATTATAATCGAAATAAGCCATGTTTGTATAGTGAGATTTATATATTTATATAAATCAAATATATATATCTATATATATAAAAAAGCGAAATACAACTCACTCACTCACTGACTCACTTATCACGATTTCTCAAATCTACCGAACGGATTGAAAAGAAATTTGGTATGTAGCTTCCTCTAGGGCCATAGGTGCTCATTAAGAAAGTGTTTGAAAAAATTCTAAATTTTAGGGGAGGTTTGGGGGGATCAAAGTTATTAAAAAACGATTTCTTCAAAACTACCGAATGGATTGGAATGAAATTTGGTATGTAGCTTCCTCTAGGGCCAGAAGTGTTCAATAAAAAAGGGTTTTAAAAAATTGGAAATTTTAGGGGGGTTTGGGGGGTAAAAATTACTAAACCACGATTTCTCCAAACTTACCGAACAGATTGGAATGAAATTTGGTATGTGGCTTCCTCTAGGGCCATAGGCGCTTCCTAAGAAAGGGTTTTAAAAAATTCGAAATTTTAGGGGGGTTTGGGAAGATCAAAGTTATTAAATCACGATTTATTCAAAACTACCGAACGGATTGGAATGAAATTTGATATGTAGCTTCCTCTAGGGCCATAGGTGCTCACTTTAGGAAGGGTATGACAAATTTCGAAATTTTAGGAGGGGTTTGGGGGGATCAAAGTTACCAAAATGATAATTTCAGATCTTTTATTATTAAGACAAGAGTGCTTTTATTATTTAACATATATATATATATATATATATAAAAGCCAAATACCACTCTCCGACTGAACACTTAAAAAAAATACAATTACGTTAAAAAGACTGAAAATACCAATCACCACGGGCAACGCCGTACGGGACAGTTAGTACATATATATGAGTCACTTATTAAAGTTAGAATAAAAATTTTAATTATCTATCAAAATGGTCTTATCATAATTCATAAATAACAGCATTAGCGGAAAGTATTTTAAACTAATTAATACATACGTATTAATTAATAATATACATTTAGCACACTAACAAAATAAAGTCTAAACTCCAAGGAAAATGTATATCAAATTAAAAAATATATATATTTGTTCTTTACTGCAATCAAATTATGAATTGAAAGCAGTGAAACACGGGCATCGACTGTCTGGTGTCTATTCGGTCTATTCCGGTCAACTCCGTCTACATACTGAGATGTTAAGAAACAATTCCTTCATTTCACTTATCCAACGGATATGAGAGCCGGAATGGGAACCGGAAATTGGGTGAGTCCTGCCTTTAGTTAGTGGACTGCTGAACTAAAATCTTATAGAACTCTTAAGTATTTCCGCGCGCACAGCTAAGGTCCTCGGTCTGTACTTTATTCGGCTCAGTCGAAGTGAGCCGATCTTCTGAACGGCTCCTTCATAAGTTACACAAGTCTATTAGTGATCGTATTTTAATTAGATTCTTGCCTTTGCATTATAGTTTAGATTAGTTACTTTTAGTATTTTGGGAAAGCAGAGAATATGAATGTATTTTTTTTTAATAAACACATTTAAAGATATTTCTGTAACTTTCATTCAAAGAGCCCTATCCACACATAATCATCCTGACATCGGCTGGAGGCTCGAGCGATAGCCTAAAGCTACAGATAGCGCCAATTAGGATGGGGCGCGAAGAGGGGAGTGTGCAAGTCTCCTACGCCGGCTCCCACCACATTTCCCCTCTCGCGGTGGAGTACAGTCAGAGCCGCCTGCCCTACCTAATTCATGTCTGATATGTAGTCGTGTTGATTGCATATCAACACTTTTTGGTGGTTACTGTACTAAAGACTCACAGTCGCGTAGGAGAGGGTAAGACGTTACAGCGCATGCTTAAGTGACGCTTCACGCTACTTGGCACTATCTGTACTCAGCTACGAGGAGACGTCCTCGCAGGAAAACCGACAGTGGCAACCCACAGCGACGATCCCATCACAGGAACCATATTAGCCTCTCTATGTATAGTATGCAAGTTTATAATTCCCTCAAAGCGGCAGTCATTCCGTGCCTCGACAACACATTTGTAACGCGTGATTGTATCGAATATTTATTTCACCCACTTATAATCTTCGAATCTCAAAAAGACAAAAACCATTTTAAATTGAATTTTTCAAACTTTAATTTTTGTGTTTACAATTTCTTTCCAAAACGTATATTTACTTGTGTAATCTTCGTTTGAAAACTTTACTTTTCTAAACGTCTGACGCGCGTAACAGAACTCGGAGAAACGAATCACTTTTTGTCACATTCTGAGCCGTATAATGGTTAGACAAACCTGTTTCGAACAAAATGCCATTGAATTCGTAAACATCTGGTCTTTCTAATGCTGCCTTCCAAATATTCGTCACTCTTATAATTTCGATGTTATGGGATTTCTTGTAAACCCTTGCAATTGGACAGATTTTCAAGCAATGAAACATTTTGGATTCGATTTGTCTCTTAAAATTCGATATATAGACAGGCCTATAGATATGTCTACATCGATTTTTAGACGAAACTTCAATCTTTAGTTTGGTGTAAAGTAAACTACATTTACTGCTACGATGTTATTCGTACAGCAGTGGGAGTATAGACTTTTGTTGAATTCAATACTCCCCTTGAGAACGCATGGCAATCCTTGTTCCCACGCTATAGTTGCACAGGATAATGTATTCGCTCGATCCGCGAGAACTTTTTAACATTTATTCCAATTTTGTGGAACAAGTAAAACAACGTGAAATAATATTACAAAATGTAAATTTACAAGTATATAGATAAATTCTATGATTTATTCTCTGCACATTGTTATAATTATATTTCATTTTTGGGCAAAACATTCCTAAAATACTATTCAAACTAGGCCTAGTTTTGTTAGCAGTCTTGTACACCTAATAGGAACATAAAAATTGTTGATTCGTGAAAAAAAATTTTTAATTGATATTTTTGTTTATATACTTTTATTTAGAACTAAATTACGCAACTTTTTTATATTTTCAAATTTCAAAAATATTTCTTCAGTGTTATATAAATTTATTTATATTAATTTTGGTAAAGTTCGTCAGAAGTTTAGACAATTTCTTTTATTCTGATATATCTTTTCCAAAAGGTAAGATAACATACAATTTTCAAGTTCATAGTTCATTCTATGGTTTATTTTCTACAAGTTGGTATTATAGAATTTAATTTTTGGGTGAACATATATTCCTAATTAATTTTTCAAAATAGGCCTAATTTTGTTAGCCGTCTTGAAGTAGGAATATAGAAACTGATACTTTGTGAACAAATTTTTTTTATTGATATTTTTGATATACACTTCTATTTAGAACTAAATTACGCAACTTTTGTATATTTTCAAATTTCAAAAATATTTCTTCAGTGTTATATAAATTTATTTATATTATTTTGGTAAAATTCGTCAGACGTTTAGACAATTTCTTTTATTCTGTTATATGTGATTCCAAAATGTAAGATTACATACAATTTTCAAGTTCAAAGTTCATTCTATGGTTTATTTTCTACAATTTGGTATTATAAAATTTCACTTTTGGGTAAACATATATGCCTAATTAATTTTTCAAAATAGGCCTAATTTTGTTAGCCGTCTTGAAGTAGGAATATAGAAACTGGTGCTTTGCGAACAAAATTTTTGAAATTGATATTTTTGTTTATACGCTTATATTTAGAGCTAAATTAAAAAACTTTTGTATAACTTGAAAAAAAAATATAAAAAATATTTACTACTTTTTATGTAGACCTAATGCTGGATAGTTTTTCCGTTAATAAACATGTTTTGCTTCCTGAGCTAATAACTTTTACAATTTTACCTCAATCAATTTTTAATTGCATATATGAACTCTTTTATACTATTTTTGGAGAATTTTTAAAAAAATGCTTGCAAATGCAAACAATTTTTTCGTTAACATTGCCGCTTCTAGGCTTAAGTCTGTACATATTAATTAATTCATACGAGTTGTTTCTTTCTTACTAAATAATGTTGCAAGTATGTACTGTGTAAGTACTTTGTACATCAATAAATTTATTAAAGTGAACATTACCTATAAAAGTGCAGAAAGGATTTTTTTTCAAAATTGCAATGAACCAAGGAAAAATATTCTTAAGCATAGGAGTTAAAAGTAGCATCAAATCTCCGCTTATAAGACACTTGTGTAGTTTTAATTATTATAAAAAAATATTTTAAAATTCATTGTTCGCAAACATATTATAACAATAATAAAGTATTTTACTATACTAGAACTAGGAGAAACAATTTATAAATTTGGTTCGAGTTATATTATATATTTGTACTGCGAGAACCAATATAAGCGGGTTTAGGAATTAATACAATTAATTATTACATATTTTGAAACTATTTCAAATGTACTTATCATAAAATTACACAAATTTTAAAAAAACAACCAAATTTTAAAAAATATTAAAATTATATAATTATATACATACATGTCTTCCTTTTTATACTTAAGACTTTAAACTTTTCTTTACTCTATCAGATTTTGATTTTTGGAAACTTCATATGTTGGAAATATAATATACTTTTTTAAACAATTAGTAAGTTTGTTGTAAGTTTTATGCACTTCCGAAATACCTAAATGAATATTATGTCTTGCGATTTCCATTATAGCTTTTTAAATTAATTGTTTATTATTTTCACTTATTTTAAATTAGAACACAGAGGTAAATTAATTTAAAGAACAATATTTCACTCTCTCAGTCTTTCTTGTAAATCAGGAGGAAGGCAGGGTGTGGGATTCGAGGAGTTGGGGGTTTGTGGTTATTTTATTGATTCCACCTCCGGAGTTGTAAACCCCCACCACGTACTTTTACACTGTTTATTTTATTTTTATTCATAAAAATTTTACCTAAATTTTCCAACCGGCTTCATATTTTAAAACAATAACGACCCGGTGCGTTTGTTCAATTTGTGTAACTACTGCTGTCCAATCAAACAGTTTATTAAGTATTAAGGCGATATTTTTTAATGAAATTGATATAAATACCCTCGCAGTTAACAATGATTTCACGAACTTAAAAAAATATTCTCGTTTTGTGTGTTATAATTATTTTTACACTACTTTATGTAATAGGATTTTATTAAAAGGATTTCATAGTAAATATGCTAATTGTTTTACGTTGTAGCATTTAATTATACAAAGTTTTTTTTCTAGCGTGAATCAAAAGTTTTAACTCGTTTAAGCAAATGAGCAAAGTTTCGCAATATTCAACACACGATGAAATTCCAACTATAAGTGCAAATTCCTTTACGTTATACTCATTGTACAACGAAGTTTATGACAACCGAGAGAACTGGCAAATCTTTCCCTTTGTCGCTGTCGCAATGCAAGTAATTGTAATAGGATAAAGTCGTCAACAATCGTGATCTTCAAACAATTGATTTCGCCTCGTCTTGATACAATTCCCTCATAATGCAATGAGGAAGGCATACTTGAGAGATTATAATTCCAACACGAATGCAGGTTCTAGTATTGTTTCGAGATCCTTTGTGTTTTTGAATTAAATTTCTACCCAATTCCACTTTGATAGCTTTTGATGAACTTAGCTAAACACAACTCTTATTTGTTTATCTGCACCGTGCAGGCAAATTAAGACGGTGTGGAATTGATCTGTGTGGATTGTGGGAGGTTGACTCAATGTCATGATTCTGTTATGGTAAGTGATTTTTTTTAATTTTTGTACATGACGTTGAATTCCACAAAGTAGTCCTTTATTTTTTTTACAAATGCTTGCAAGATTATCAACGGTAAAAGCTGTCAATGGTAATCTTTTTATAGGTCATACAGATGATCGTCAATCCAACCTTGTAGTGTGCTATCGGTTCCTTCCAATAATTACCAATTCTACCAAAGTTTATTAATTTTGATAACTAGTAAGAAATAGCAATAGGTATTACCCCGTGACATTTATTCCTTATTTATGCACGCGATTTGTGTCACGCTATAGCTTAGCACGACAATGATTAATGTTGAAATGTTTAAAAGACTTGAAAGACGCGAGTTTTCCAGTATTGCCAACCGAATGTTCCAATTTCGCTTCATTCGATCAAATGGATCCGTGCGTGGTGTACGCTTATTATTGTTTTCTAGGGAAGGAAACGAAGATGGGACGTCCATCCCATAAAAGGTTGAAGTTTTTTTTAACTAAATACAAATAATATTACAGATTTCTGGGAAAAATTCTCAAAATTACTTAATGCCTTACCCTACTAATATTACTTTATAGTATTGACTTACAGAATAGTGATTTATCCTTCTCCAGTAGTTCTGCAAAATTTTCTTTAAACAATTCACAAACTCTTTCGTAAAACTCTATCTTTGTAATTTTCAGAGCTGGCATCCCATATTGATTTTCTTTCCTGGATGGCGTGAATGAACTCTTCAGTGGTGAATAAATCCATTATAGATAGGTCAAAATACTCGCACACACTAAACTTGCCAATGATCAACATTTACTGACAAATAAAACGGACAAGATAAATGATGCCAGCCATGCCGTGTTGGCAGCACTGCTCAGCAAAGTCGCGCGACTTCAGAAAGTCGTACGTTCGCATAAACTGTATCATTTCACGCAATGTACTTAGACAAGTCGCACGATTTAAAACGTCGTCCGTTTTCTAGGAGAGAGCGACATGATTTAGAAATCGCGCGACACGAAAAATCGTAAGTTTCTAAGTCGTGTGCATAAACGTTACCATTTAACTCAATGCTCCTCTAAAACGCGCTTGTTCATGTCGCGCGACACAAATAATGAGGCCTAAGGAATTGGTTGGTCCTTTTCCTCTGATTGTTTATCTATATATATAAAAGGCAAATCCACTGACTCACTGATCACGATTTCTCAAAAACTAAAGAACGGATTGGAACGAAATTTGGTATGTAGCTTCCTCTGGGGCCATAAGTGCTCACTAAGAAAGGTTTAAAAAAATCGAAATCTTAGGGGGAGGGGGGGATCAAAGTTACTAAATCACGATTTCTCCAAAACCACTGAACGGATTGGAACGCAATTTGGTATGTAACTTCCTCTAGGGCCATAGGTGCTCTCTAAGAAAGGTTTTAAAAAAGAATCGAAATTTTAGAGGGGGTTTGAGGGGTCAAAGTTACTATTACGATTTCTCCAAAACCATTGAACGGATTGGAATGAAATTTGGTATGTAGCTTCCCCTAGGACCATAGGTGCTCGCTAAGAAAGGGTTTTAAAAAATAATCGAAATTTTAGAGGGGGTTTGGGGTGGTCAAAGTTACTAAAAACCCCCATAAGAAATACACAGTGTAATATATGTATTGATTTATATTTTTTGTTACTATACATTTAACTTTGATTCGTATATCCGTGCAAAGCCGGATCGGGCCAGCTAGTATGTTTATAAAATAGAAATAGTAATTGATGTTTTGTGACTTACGGTGTTCGAATATAGAATGCCATGATCATTCTGCCATTTTATATATTTAGTAAAAGCAAAATATTAAACTCGAGAGGCGTTGTTGTTTTTATTTGGAAACGATTGTTTAAATTTCATCTCACCATGAGTTACATACATTTATATGTTCTCTTCTATAGATATAGGTCTGTGCTGTAGGTCCTAGCATACCTACGTAAATAATGCCAATTGCATTCAATACCAACATAGTAAACACAACAATATTGTATGCACATAAATACTGTTATTATCTTTAACTTAGCTATTATCTTGTTTAGACAGTTACACCATCCGATTGGGAATCAAAAGGGCTACAAAAAAGGTGTCCTGACATTGTTTGTTAAAATGTACGGTTTTCGAGTAATTTACGTTTGAAATTTTCAAACAGCCGCCATTTTAAAACGCATTATATAATCGCTTATTTTTCTTGAGGTAGATCATTGTTAGGCTAAACTCCATAACAAGTTTGAACTCAATCAGTCAAACATTTCTCTAGGTATCAATTATTTTATTAAAAAAACAAAATGGCGGATGTCTGGGAAACTAAGCGTTTCGGGCCTATGTTTACATGTAATTTTTTCTTATTTTCAGCTATAGATTTTTTTTTATAGGCGAAAAACCTAGGTGGTTATCATCGCCTTTCAGCTATAGAATGAGTTACCGGATTGCCGCATAGTTTTGAATCACCCTGTATATCTCATGGGTTAGCTTCACTGTCAGGAATAATATGTTTAATATGAATATGCATTGCACTTTGCAGAAATCTTAGATTGTCATTTATGCAAAGAGACGCTTTACACGTACAGTGAATACATGTACGATATTTCAAACACCAAATAACGTCTAATTAGTGGTAATAATGTATTTCAGTATAGCTCTACCGTATAAGAAGATGATCAAGAACAGTTGAATCGTTAAATCTAGTTTCAATTTCGCTCGTGGCAAATTTGTAATCTACATCTATCAAGCCCACCACACACTATCAAACACTTTCCTGACGTCGAACCCAACGTTCAACCCGACAAGTTGGGTGTTGTCAACACACGGTCGAACGTCTGATCGAAACATTTGGGCATATCACCAGTTGAACAATCGATTTGAGTCGGCTATAGCAGTTTGTGTTGGTGTTTTTATGTTTGAGAAATAAACACATAAAGAAAGGTCGACTCTTGCGGTCTAAACAATGGTTTTTGGACCGAAGCAAGTTTAGCCACATGAATCTACGTGAGCTTGCCATAAGTAAAGTACCCTTCTTTACGCAAGTGTTTACTAGAATAGCCTTTGATTTTTACGTCCCATAGAACCCGTTTTCACCTATAAAGTTCAATGAATTCTGTCCAAAATGGCTTCTTGTCATTAAACATTTTGTAACGTCAATGACAACACTTCTGCGCACTAAACTAGGTAAACTGAGGTCCAGTCAAGGCCGGTCCACATTGATCGTGCTTGTGTTACTCGGGTGGCTTGCGAGTGGAGACAAGCGCGCTCGACTTACGAGCCAATGGGTTGAGTGGCTCCGCTTTTTGTCGGTACATCAACTAAGGTGCGCTATGCTAGTCGAGCCGCACGAGTCACGTGGACGACGACAAGCCTTGATAAGTCGACTTGTTGCATTCGTACGGTTCACATTAAAATCAATCTTTATCAGCAGGGGTGAAATGGAGTGGACCGACTATTTACAATTAAATTTATTAATGTATACGAACAACACCCTGTTTTTATAAAATAAAATCTATACGATCCGAAGCGTTGTATTCAATCTCTCAAGAATTGAAAGTGAACGTGGCTGAATTTTTTAAAAAATTAACAGTTTATTGGCATCATATTGGAAAGTGCGTCCGAAGATAATTGAGCCTGGCAAGTAAGGCTCTGAAGCTGAAGAAGTGAACTGTCAGCCTTTGCTATCTTCGGTCCAGTCAAAGTTATCAAATATTCAAAATTGGATGTGCACAACGGCAAAATGTCTTAAAATGTAAATTTTCAACCTCCAAGTCGTCCATTAAATCACTTCCACTATACGCTTCCCGACTTTTGAAAACTGTGGTTTTCTTGGTGGTTTTCTGCCTCTTCTTCTTTCTTGTTGTTCAGCTATGAGTCGCATAACAAAGAAAGAAGCACTTATCACAATCATTTCGTTTTTTATATAGATTGCTGCGAATATGGAGCGGATCCTCGCCAGCTTAAGCTTAGCAAGCGACTGAGATAATGTGGACATATGATATAACGAGCACGAAGGCGAGTCAAACGAATCGTAGGAGCCTCCTCGACAAGCCCAAGACAAGCGAGCACGAGTAGTGTGGTTTTCCTCGACCACACGTCCTCGACAGTTTCCCACACACGTCCGAACATGTATGACGCTCGGTTCAAGTTGAGTGGTGCTGTCGAGCCGAGTGCCCAACCCAACAAAACCGTCGAGCATGTTGGGATGGAGCCCACACAATATCGGACATGCTCCACTAGGCGCTCTTTCCGAACTTGCTCGACCGACATGCTGGATAGTGTGTGGGGGCTTTTAGACCATCTAATAAACAACATTTTTCACTAGACCACCGATTGAGACATCGCTTTAGTTATTAATTAATTACTACATTTTTCTCCGAGTGGAGTTTGGCATTGTACTTCGTATTTGTACTACTTAACTTCTCACAGACCATCAGTAAGCGTTTTATGATTTAATATTTTGACAATCAATTAAATATGAATAATGGAATTATTGTTATTGAAGTTTAGGAATTTATTAATAATTGGAATAACAAATGTAAATAAATTTTTCTAGTATCTATGTCTCTAATTGTAATATAAATTGTACAAAATAATCAACAAACATTTATTGTAATTGTTGTATAAATTGTCTGTAATTGTATTGAATTGTATGTCTCTATTGTATATATTGTGTATTGTGGTATACTTCCGTCGGTTACATCTTTTTTTTACTTATTTGATTAGTTTCGCATGTCTACACCATCATCAGAAAATTATCCCGTTGAATGGAGATAGTCAAAACATCAAGTGAACACACTTAAAACACAGTTAGTAGGTGTACACTTTGATGACCTTTTAGCGATCAATTTCTGATGATGGAGTAGACATCCTGAAACGCGTCAAATAAGTAACAAAAAGATATCACTGACGAGAAAATACAAGGCACCGTACTATTTCAATAAATGTAATTCAAAATAGTTTTTCGTTACTATATTTCATGCAACTGCTTTTTATAGATTTGCATTGAGTTCCGTGATTAAGTGCATTGTGTTCTTCGACAGATACAAACAACATTGTCATTTACTTAATACTACGTGCTTAATTATCAGTGTGTGGTTAAATGTGGCTTTTATTTTTGGTAAATGTAATAAGCCACTTACTGTTCTGAATCCAAACGTAATTTAATACATCCCTTCGACCTATTGAGAGTAAGAAAACTCGATTACCTCTCTGATTGTCTCCATATTGCTTCCTTGTCTTTCTAATCAATTCTTTTCCACCGATAACATCTTCATAGTAGTTTCGACCTATCATCGCCTGGGAAGATTCAAAATGATTTCCGGGCCTATTTATAAGCTGGAAAATGTTTACCACTTTTATCGTTGCACATGTGTTCTAATTTATTAATAATTCGAAGTATGTAAGTCTGTTTAGCCGGTAAGGGAATATTTTCGTAAATTTATCTACCGGATTGGAATATTATAAGAAATATTAATGTAGGTATAACTTTACATGTTATCTGCCAATCCAATGCTTTTCTAATGTAGTGAGTATGTGGGTTTCAGGTAAATAAAATTACGAATTTAAATAAAATCTAATTTAAAAAGCAGTTTTTCACACTAGTGAGAAATTCAAAATCACAAATATCACTCACGAAGCTATTATACAGCGTGTCCCACGAAGAGATTGCTATTTTTGAATTAATATGCCGGACATAACGAACACTCTACAAACTGGAAACTCTACAGTTATATTGCATAGATATGTAAAATAGTTACCATCAAGTTTCATTCGCTTATGATCAATCAAATCAAAATGGCAGAATAACAAAATAATAACAGAAATGAACCATTGTGGATAAAACCATTTATATTTACAAGAAGATTCAGATGGCAAAAAAACAGCTGTGTTTGCCCTTAAAAATTTATTAGCTGGTTTTGTGAACACACAAAAATGAAACAATTTATTAATGAAAATATTTGATACCTAGTTGTGTTGTGTTGTGCAAAACGAATTTTTCAATAAAACAAAAAGTGAAATATTGTTCTTGGGCTATTGCTTTTGAAAATTAATATGAAGCGATAAGGCGTTTTCAACAAACCTATCCAAATGTAGTTCCTCCATCAAAGACATCGATTCATAAATGGAAGACAATCCTACTAGAAACTGATCAATTCAAAATAGTTACCATGGATCTTTTAACACGGAATCTGAAGAGATTGCAGGTGCTTTTTATTGAAATCTCCGAAAAAGCCCATTTCAATAAAAAAAAGTTACATCTGCCAGTGGGAACACAAAGTCATCAGTTCAAAGGTGTGCTAAGAGAAACAAAATAAATCATTATAAAACACATTTAGTTCACGGACTGCTGGAAGATGACCCTGACAAACGAGTGGATTTTCTTTTTAAGATAATTGAAAAGACTTGACGAAGATGCCAAGTGGTATGAAGGGATCATATTTTCTGATGAAGCTACATTTTACCGAACATTTACTTTAAACAGACATAATTGTAATTATTATAACACACAAAAACCAAATATCTTATACGAAGAAAACTTGAAATCAAAGGGTTAACAGTTTGGGTTGCTGTCATCAAGGATGGCGTTTTATCGTATGGCATATCCCATCAGACCGGAGACTGGAGACAGATACGCATCAATATTAACTAATCACATAGTTCCTCATCTTTCTCAGCCGGAGATGAGGGACGTTTCCTTCCAGCCGGATGGAGATCCTCCACATTATGCTAATGTGGCCGAAGCAGTTTTAGATCAAAATCTTCATAACCGTTGGATAGGTTGTGGCAGCAACTTCATGGACTGGCCTCCAAGATCGCCAGACTTGTCCGTTTGCGCTTTTTTCATATGAAGCTTTTTGAAAGAAAAGGTTTATTTTCACACTATAGCAATTATAGCACACTATACCCGATGAATTAATTAGGCTGATTGAAGAGGAACTGCTGTTGATATTTCGGAAATGTTTAAAAAACGCTTATGACTCATTTTAATTTAGTTGCTATCAGTGCATAGCTATGATAGACGTTAGTTCGAATAAAGGTTAAGGAAACAAATTGTGTTTTTTAATTTTAACTTGCTTTCATTTTAAATCACCAGTTTGTAATGTTTATGCAAATAAAATTACTTTGACGAAAACGTAAATTATTTTTTAAATATAAGTGGTTTTATTCACAAGATTATTGTTCCTTTTTGATATTATTTTGTTTTTGATTTGATTGATCATAAGCACATGCAACACGAGTGTAACTAGTTTACATATCTATGTAATATAACTGTAGAGTTTCCAGTGTGTAGAGTGTTCGATATGTCCGGCATATTAATTAAAAAATAGCAACCTCTTCGTGGAACACGCTGTATATCAATACAACACATAAAACAGAAAGTATAAACACGAAACGAAAACATGTTGCCCGGGGAAGGGTATGCTCACAATGGTACACAACATAGTGATGAAAATTTTGAGATTTTATTTAAAAATCAGCTTGGTCCAGTTTTGTTTGCTACCAAATTTATCAAAAAATCTCAAACGTGTGCTGACGATTTTCTATTAAAATAATATTTACATTTTAACGCCTTTTCATTTTTTAATGTAGAAAAAACTTTAAAATTTTTAATCTTTTTATTAATAGACGTTTTATATTTGAAAAGAAAAATTAATGTAGTTTATGACTTGTCATTTAACACAAAATATTAAATGAAGGTCTAAATAACAGCTGTTTAGGAAATCAAGTTGTATTTCTTGAGTTACTTGTTTACAATATCTGTGTTACGTTGGTAATTTGTTCAGTCTTGGTTGCAATCTAGTATGTTAGTGTGTACTTATGGGGGGGAGGGGGCTTCCAATGCCAACACTTAGGCTTGGGTCCCTAAATTCAAAACGGCGAGGTTGGCTACCAATTTCAATGTTAAAATAAAATAACCATACATTCACTTTTAAGCATATTTTTGTGTTATTTTCGTCGAAAAACTAAAGCTGTTTTTTTTTTCTTAAAATAAAATAGATTGTGGGTGTTGATTGCTAAGGGTTTTTTTTGCAATTGAGTAAATAAACGGTACCAGGAACTGGCACATACTTTCTCACAAACATATTTAAATTATTAAACATATTCACTGTGACTTGTAGGGTGGGGTAGAAGAGGTGATTTTTTATTAAAGTTGGAGATTAACTAATAAATATTATTATTATTATGTAGAGAGAAAACTATTCGATCGATTTCGAACAAATTTGCACCAAACACGTCAATTAGGTCTTTATAGATGCACGTAAAAAGGTTTTGAAAAATTTTGAAAAACAACCCCCTTTATGTCCAAAAAAAATCCCAAAATCAGTTATTATTATTATTAGCTAAACAAGAATTTTTAGAAAGATGCGGTTTTTTGCATATGGTAGGGCACATTAAAGACTATAAATAAGCCACATTTTATCAAAATCGTTAGAGCCGTTTTTTTATAAAAAAATAATAACTGATTTTTTGGGGTTTTTTTTGCCAAAACGGGGTTGTTTTTCAAAAATTTTCAAAACCCTTTTTCGTGCATCTATACAGGCCTACTGAACATGTCTGGTGCAAATTTGGTTGAAATCGATCGAATAGTTTTCTCTCTAGCTTTGTATACATACAGACAAACAGACATACATACAGACATACAGGCAGACATTTTGTACAAACCACTTTTTTGGACTCAGGGGTTCCCAAAACGGATATTTCCACAAAAATCTCAACATCGATTTTTTTGCGAAATATAGTATAGTGAGAAAGTAAAAATTAATAAAGTTTACTATTTATATCATACGTTTATGAAAACAATAAAACGATTTTTTTAAATGTATTCGGCAATCAACATCCGCTTATATCATTGCTTCAAAGTGAAACCAAATTTTTAAATTTAATCCACGAATTAACGGAAAAAATTTCCTATTCTGTAGCATTGCTCTTATGGGAATCAAATTCAATAAGACGGACAGGGTATCCTCACCTTAAACCTGTTCATGTCGCCAAAAACAAGTGATTCATAAATTAATTTTTTTTTAATTTCGAGCATTCACTTCCTCTCTTTAAAAAAAAACTGCTGTCCTTTCTTTGTATTGCCTATCACGGTCAAAACACAAAACATTTTGTATTAGGACCGGTAATTACTTGATGCATAATCTAATTATTATATATAACGAGGTAGCGGCTTAAATTACTTAATTACAAAACGTAGAATTTAAAAGTATAAAACCCCTTCGTTTATCTGAGACCTACATTGTTTAATAATATACTATACTATTTAAAAGCATCTGTCAATTGTAGGCAATTCAACCAAAGCTTCAGAGTTTGTTGAAAATTAAAATGGCATACATTTTGTTTAATGAAATGAAATAATTGTTAGTTTAATTTTGCTCTCGCATTTTTATTTGGGTGTAGTGTTTATTTTCTAGCATGTGAGTGGATGCTACATTCATATTCATCTGTATTTACATCCGTATTTGTGAGGGTATCTTCCATTTTGCGGTCAGTCCATTTACCGGTCAGTCCATTTACCGGTCAAGTGTGGGGATGAGGAGGCTCTAGGGGGGGGGGGAGGTTTTAATTTTGCGGTCAGGTTTCGATTCCTAGAATACCTGACTATTTTGAATGAATAGGTTCCATGCACATATAAATTGCTAAATAGGCCTAATACAATAAACGAATTGCGATTAAATAAGAAAGTTATAGCTGGGGATGCGGAATACTACCCCCCGGAAAACTACCCCCCCAGGTGAAACGTGACGTCACAAAATCTGCCAACTAACCAATATGGGAGCCGTGTCCGCGACTGGAATACTACCCCCCCAAGCAGGTTCCTACAATTATACTGTTATCGGCAACATACTGTGACTAAACAGTTTAGGTTAGTCCTCTAGTTTTTTTTGTTCTAATTATATCGAAACTTGAGTGTGCGTGACTGGAAAACTGCCATCGTCCTGGCTCGCCGCTCTGAGTCATCAACCTGGCTCACATGTTCTCGGGATTTTAGAAATATGTGACCGCAAAATGGAAAACTATTTTTGACCCACCCCTCCAGATTTTTGGGTTGACCGGTAAATGGACGATTTTACCCTTGACCGGTAAATGGACGACCGCAAAATGGACACAACCATTTGTGAGGTTGTGCGGTGTGTTAAATAATAATAGTATTATACGTTTCTTAGTCAAATACAAAAACCCAATCAGATAAGAGGACATATAGAATGGACCGCAGACAGCTATTTCTGCATTCTGCATATCTGAAGCTTATCCTACATAGTAAGAGTTTATATTTACACATAAACACATTTACACATAGCACTTGAACATGTTTCACTTCTTCTTTCTATAAATGTCCGTATCATTGGATCTGTGAGATTAAATTCCCAGCCTTCTTATACAGTACTGGTTTTGTATTTCCAGATCCAGAAATCGGTCTTGTAATACAAGCAATGCACCTGCATAATGAATGGATGAAGCTTATGAATAGTATTTTTTTCTATCAACTGAATTTTGGACATGGCACAATTAGTTTTACCTATATCTAGACCAAAACGTTACATATTTTTTCCTTTTTGTACAGTATATTTTCCTTAGCAAATAGCTTTATAAGTATAATTCTTCTGTGCGTTTGTATGTCCTCCTAAACGGCTGGACCAATATCGATGAAAGTTTTTGTGCCTGTTTGAGTGGGCCCTTGGATGGTTTAGATTCATGATTTGAGGGGTTTGAAATGGGGTTGCTAATCCTATACAACAAATATAAATTAAACCAACTTCCTACAAGCTATAAAGCTAAAATTATGTAATATAATTTTTAAGGGATATACAAAACTATTTGCAGTTTGATTTCTTAAGTCAAAGTGATGAAATGGAATAACTAAATTTAAAATTAAATAATAATCCAATAACTTTTTCTATATTCTCAAGAACTACTAAATTAATTTTACTACTTTTACACAATTTACACATATTAGTACTAGGATTTTTTTGAAAATATGGTCACTAAAAAAATTGTAAACGGGGTAGCTACCCCTATACAATAAAAATAAATTGCACTAAATTCCTACAAACTATATAAATCTAAAATTATTTTATATTATTCTTAATTGATATAAAAAAAAACATTTGCAATTCGATTACTTAAGTCAAAGGGATGAAATGGCATAACCACCCTTAAAATTAAATCAAGCAATAGCGAAGCATTGCCAGGACTAGTAATATAAAATATTACTTACAATATATTAATACTTGCAAAACACGTAAATATATTCCTACGTGTTTCTTTGTTGTATGCAATAATTCCTATTTAATATATTATATCCTGTAACTAAATATACATGCATAATTAATGAGAGAGGTAACTAATAATTGTATTATTTAGACGATTTTTTGGGCGTATTTTATCGAGAATTGTTAGTTAAAATCCTTTAAGTTAAATTTTTGTGGAAGGACAGAGTGAAATTTTGTTTTGTAGTAGTACTGTATTCTGGTGACAAAATACCCAATTATTGAGAAAGAGTGATCACTTCTCCAATATTTTGTCGTATTGTGCTCAACTTTATAATAGTACAGATTTAATGTTTTTGTAACCCTCTCAAAGCTCTCTCTGCGATGAAAGAGGATTTTCCTGAAATTAGTCAGTTAACTTCTTAGATCAAGATGTTGTCTGCTTAATCCTGTCATTCTCATCCCGACTGAGTCTACCATCTAACTGTCCTTCTCTTCTAAATCATTATAATCCACCCTCTACACCGATAACATCATGCCAGAAAACCAAGGGTGTTGTATATATCGTTTTAGTATGGCGGTCATCAGTACTTTAAATAAACCAGATAAAGTTATTTATTTTGATTTCATAACTTAAACTTGTTGAGAAATAACTCACTATAAATATAATTATAGCCATCTTCTACAGTATATTAAATGCAAATTATTGAACATGGAAGGAATTAAATTATGTTCTATACAATTAATAAATAAACAATTTAAAACACATTCATTGAAGGAATTCAATTATGTTCTATACAATTAATAAATAAACAATTTAAAACACATTCATTGCGGCGGGGGTACCGGTACGCCCAGCTGGGTCTATTCAAATGCCCGCGGAGTACCGGTACTCCCTCCGTAATGTTCATGCATTGTTGCGGCGGGGGTACCGGTACGCCCAGCTGGGTCTATTCAAATGCCCGCGGAGTACCGGTACTCCCTCCGTAATGTTCATGCATTGTTGCGGCGGGGGTACCGGTACGCCTAGCTGGGTCTATTCAAATGCCCACCTAGTACCGGTACTCCCTCCGTAATGTTCATGCATTGTTGTTTAGCGTGTACATTGTTGTTGTGGTGTGTTCGTTACAATTAGTATCAAACGAAACCAAGAGGCACAAAAACCATTGCCGATAGCAAAATACAATAGCTTTATGAAAGGCGTTGACCGGTCTGACCAAATGCAGGCCTGATAACCTTAAGGCGCGATCACACGTAGCTGATATCCGCTGATTATTTATCAGCTACTATCACCAGCGATATGTTATTACGCTGG
This sequence comes from Philaenus spumarius, assembly GCA_018207615.1. NCBI lineage: Eukaryota > Metazoa > Arthropoda > Insecta > Hemiptera > Aphrophoridae > Philaenus > Philaenus spumarius. The sequence continues at coordinate 369,398 of JAGFPH010000107.1, read as the reverse complement.
TGCGTGGAAAATACTGTTCACGCGTAAGCTGGTTATAAGCGCGAGTGGGGCCAATGACACGTTGTCTTCCAACAGAGGAACTTTGTGTAGTTTGTTTCCAGTTAAACAAAATGTCATCTGTGGGCATAAACCGTAATGTTCTGAGTGTTGAGAATGGAAGTGAAGGGACTGTGTGAGCGTGAGCTGAAGGAAAAAAGACATCTTTGTGGATTAGGAAGTAGATAAATAGGCGAGAATAACTTGGTGTTTCTGAAACACTGTTGAGAGAAGTAGCTGTAGAATATGTTGGTGGATATTTTAAATTTATGCGAATTAACTGTTTGAAATTTGAAGAGCTCCTGGAATTAGTAATGCCCTTCGTTAAAAAAAACAGATACCGTAATGAGAAAGGCGATTCTCCCAAAAAGACGAAACTGCAAATAAAGCTAAGATATTCAGCAACAAGAGACTCTTTATCATCACTGAAAGTACTTATTTCGAGTGCCTGTCAACACCATATCCGCAATTATACCTTATGTTATCTTCCATGCAATCTTCAACGTGCTGGAACCATTCATCAAAGTAAGTACATTTTTATAAGACAGTAATATGTTGATGGGTTGGGTTTGCTTAGTTGTATGTATGTAATGAAGCTATTGTTTCAGCAGTCGTAGCCTTTCGGTGACTATTAACCCTTTAATGTTTTCTTGCAATATAATTACACTGCGAAGAGGCATGACACGCAACTGTGGCGCAAAAAATTTAGCAAATTTTTCATGTTAATCCTCAGGATCGACAGCACTTAGCTCAGATATTGTATCAGTATTCGAAGCCTCTCGGTTACTATACACCATTAAATTCTTTCTTGCAATAAAATTACACATAGCGAAGAGGCACTTATTATATCATTTATATTATTTTTTTTGTGATACAAGAGAAAAAGGTCGACAAACATAAACATTGTGTAAGTGTGCGCAGGGAGTACCGGTATCAATGAAATTAAAAATGAAAAAGTAAGTGGTTTTGAAGGTGGAAACCAACAGAAAACATCTATACTCATCAAAAAAGACCTAAAGATAAGGTTTAAAAAAGAAAACAAAATTAGCATGTGGGTACATAGGCCTAATTGGTTTATTTTTAGCAGTCAACGTGCTAAAATCTGATTAAAGAAAGAACTGCTGTACTAATCGTCTATCAGTTATGGAATAGTGTTAATGAAACTGAATTGTATTCATTGTGTCTTTAAACAATTAATTTTCTTCTGTGCTTTAGTTGATTTCACACCTGGATTGATTTTTAAGTTTGAAATTCTACTTTTTTGCATAACTGAAATGGCATTGAATTATTGTATCCGACAGAATGTTTCAAAGCCGGTAATTATTCAAAAGTTTATTCGGAGGAACATATCCTTTACATAATTGTTTTATTCCAAAACCTAAATTCGACCTCAGACTAGGTAGTCAAAACTTCTAAACGCTTATCACAGAAAGAAACGTACAACTCGTTCAAAAACTGTAATTTTTCAAAAACATAAAATTATGTAATTTACCTTTGCTTTAGAATGAGTTTACTTGCACGCAAGTATCAATATGTACGATAGAATCTGTTATCACATCTCTTAAATTTGTTAATTTAAACGTCAAAACCAGTTGTATTCAATTTAAGAACTCAATTATTTATTTATTGTAATTAACATTTATTTATAAACGAATGTTTATTCATCTGATGTTTTTATTAAAAACTTGTAATAATGTTTACATATTCTAAAAACATTGTACTATTCATGAGTGATTTCTAATTTTGATTAAAACCAAATTCTGTTTAAAAAATGTTTATTTAAATTCGTAAATTTAATCGATATTTGTAGCAAGTTAGTAGAAATGTTTTTACATAATTACAGATTGCGCTGAAGAGTATATCTGCATTGTAATATATACTTAATATATATTAAATATATACATTTTAAGTATATATTAATATATACTTGTACTAGAGTACGCCGTACCATCTTTATTAAGTTATTAAAACATGGAATAATGTCATTTATAATAATCGAGGAGTAATTAAGTTCATAGTTCACCTTATTAAACCAAACTAACTCAAAACTGTATAAATACTTGTATTATTGCAACTACGAACTTATAACAAAAACAATAAAATTACTCTTTCCATTAGACTTATAACTAATCTTTCTTAAATGTAAATAATAGTTATTAATAGTAGACCTAATTTAATAATAGGAATCATTTACTTAACTAATTTACTAATAGCAGATAAGGAACGTTTTATAAAAGACAGCAATATTGTACAAACCATACTTTGGTACATACTACTGATTATGTCAAATTTTAAAAAAATAAGCATTAAAATTGTGGACATTTCAAACCCCCCCCCCCCAACCCAATCCATCCTTAACTATTTTAATAAAACTCTCTGAAAACTAAATATTTTTACGATACAGGTACTAATCCCTGAAAAGAAAACATTTTTATTTATTATAGTTTTTCATTAATCAAATAATATATTTCGTATATGTATTGTTTACGAAATATTTTTATAAAAATGTGTGGGTGTTTTTTGTTTTTGTATGGAAGAATGTTCTGTATGTATGTGGATTTAATAGTGTATTGATGTATATGTTTTTTATCTATACAAAAAATGTGTACACATAAACAAAGAATGCTGTTTATGTAAAAATGTGTATGTGTGAATGTAGGTGTGTGTATATAGCTTATATATATGATTATATTTCTTATCTATGTTCTACATGTTGTATATATTTCGTACATTTTTTTCAAAATATGTATTTAATTTGTGTTTTTAGAAAGTAATTTTGAAGCTGCAGCGAAAGATTTTTGTTTTTAAATGTAATAGAAGTATATAGTTATAAATATATTTCTGAAAGCCGGTCAGCTAATTTATGTATTTTTGTTTCTTTTCTTTTTTCTATATATATATATGTTTTTCTTTTTTAAATTGTTTTATTTACTCACTACTTCAAACACGTTTTTAAAACATCGAGGTAGTTTAAATTGTTTCCTTATATTATAATTGTTTGGTATATAGAGCTATTTTTTCTTTGGTTTTTTAGTTTAGTTTATAAGATATATATAATAATTACGATTTTGTTTGTGCAAATATAATATGCATAATATAAGGGGCAATATAATATGCATTCATTCAAAAATTTCTGGATCGGTAGAAAACTATGCAATTTCTTTTTTCTTTATTTAAGTTCTTTCAAGACCAATATTCTCAATTAAAGTTACTTCCATACAAGGCTGATAATGGAACAAAATTTAGAAAACTATTATTTATTGTTTAAACAATTTCGCCTTGCCTAATGAAGAATAAAGTAAATATCAAGAAAAGTTTGAAGTAGCACATTAAGAGAGAGGAATCCTAAAATCACTGAAAGAAATAAAAAAAAAAATTTTAACGCCTATTTCAAAGTTATCGATATTTACGTTTGACAACAACAAAAAAAAAAACTAATTTTGGCGTCAAGTAATCGAATGGAAACCCCAAACATTCAATAACAAATTTATCCCTCATTGTCTATCCGTAAAATTTTCAAATCTGAATTTTTAGAATCTACGTCATCTACATACTTCAAGTTTCTAACACGACAGGACGGTTTTTAAACATTTCCAACGGACATACGAACCTTCGTATTTATACAAAAGACTCGCTTGGATCGATAACTGTGATAACTGCCCCCTGTGGATTTGTTTATAAGTGGAACGCTAATGTCAGTCCAGCGTTAGTTTAAAGTCAATACCCTATAGTTACCGGTATTGTGTTTGCTGGTTAGTTCAGCTACTTTAAAATACAGATTTAGTAAAAATACCACAAAACTCTGGTTTAAAAATGACTGCGCAAAGTATTGTCACGAACTAATGCTACGCTTTTTCAATGAAAACTAAGATCAAGTTTATTAATTAATAATTGAAATTCAGAGTTATTTGTTCAATTCCACAATTTCAATACAAACATTGAAAGTAATATTTGTCTATATTTAATTTCAAAAATTGAAGTAGCACAATCAAATACATTTTGTTTTGTTTTTGCTAGGTACTTTATGTACAAATAAAAGTTATCAATATTGTGAGTAAATGTGCATATAAATTAGATTACAAATTCTTGCTATGGATATTTTCCTCAAATGATGTCATCGGATATTCTGAAATTCCCACTGATCCAAACCACAGACATGTGACAACATGTTTATCACAATTTGCATGTCTGTGGGCCAAACACATTATAAAGTTATATATATATATTTTTTCTGAATTGGCTTTATATGTTTGCTTTTACAAATTATTAGTAAGTTAACACGAAAGTTTTCGACAAATTTCTAAAAATACCTTTTCGAATAATTATATTATTACTACTAGGTGCTCTGCCCCTGCGATCGCATATGGTGATGCCAATGCAAACCACAAAATCTCTACTTTTGTTCATAATGTTTACATTTTTTCAATTTTGTATGGCAATTTTTACGAAAATTATGATTTATTAGGGCAGAGGCACTTGGATCTAAGTTGGGTGGTGGGGGTGGCTGTGATCTGTACATAATGTAAGACATAGATCGAAATAGACACGCAATATAGCCAACATTTTTCCACGAAATTCCTAGTTTTGTCTATAATTTTTAAATTTTTTAACAGGAATTTTAAATATTTTCGGAATAAAAAGTAGCCTAAAATATTCTCTGCAAAGTCCTCTACTTTTTAATGAAAGTTTCGTAAAAATCGGTTAGCCATTACGGAGATTAGTCTGGCCAAACAAGCAGACAGATAGACAGAAAAACGGACACAAAGTTTATAAATCTGTGTTTAGGTTTTGGTAATGTGTGAACAACCATATGAGCAAACAGAAAAGCTTATATTTTCATATCACAGACAGTTTTTTTATACGTATATATATATATATATATATGTATAATTTACGACAATATTGTACAAATTTATCTACAATAATGAAGATGTAGGTGAGGGTAGTATAATTAGGAACAACACCATGGTGTAAATTCAGTTTTGTATTATCCCATAAGTCATTGTCATTAAAATGTTGGTAAAAAGCGTATCCAAAATAAACTCATTTGAATTGGCGGATCCAGGGGGGCTGTGGGGGCTGCAGCCCCCTCCTTTGGGTTATTGTAATTTTGAGTAACCCTCTTGTGGCAGAATGCTCAATTGAGTATGCTCAGGCAACACAACTTGTATAGAATATTTCACCCACTAATCATAATCCAATCTCAATGAAACAAAAACCAGTGGGAAGGAAATGTTTTAAACTTTGTTTTTTGTATTTACAAATTTGATCTAAAACGAATATTTACATATGTAACCATCGTTGTAAAATTGCAGTTGTCTAAATTAACTGATGCCGCGCGAGAAAGCACAAGGAAATGACTCAAACTCGTCCCTTTTTAAGGCACATTACCGCTAAACAGACATGTTTTGAGAAGAAGATAAGGACACCATTGGATTCGTTAAGGTTTGAACTTTATACTAATTCTTTCTAATCACTCGTCACTTATTGTTTTTAAGATATGATTTTTTCTGTAAACCCTTGCAATTTGAAAGGTGTCAAACAATGAGAAAGCATATTTTCAATCGATATTTGTATAATGATTTTTATATCGATTTGAAGTGCAAGTTCATATTTTCGTTTGATATAACGAAAACCTGACTTGGTGTTCCGATCCTATACGGGTATTTCCGTAAAATACGTACATTTCTTCCACGGCCTATGCATTTTCGCATTGTCTACAGCGCAGCAGCGTCTGGCTGGAACTATATACTAACCGTTTGTAAGAGTTTTGATTGGTAGTTCTAATTTAGTGAAACAAAGGCTATTTAAAATTATCAAGTACACAATTTATTATCTGCAACTTGTTATAATAAAACTTCATTTTTGGGTAAATCCCTATTCAAACTAGGTGCTCTCTAAAAATACATTTTCAAGCAGTGTATACAAAACATTATTCCATACCCTCAGACCACCCGGGATAGGAGACAGCACCAACTTGAAAACCGGCTGGATCCACTCATGTTCATTTGTGCCTATTAGAGTTACGTCTGAGTTTCTTGAAACAGAACTCATTCTTGACATTTAAAAGTAAATACAATTCTAATAATGTAGAGGTCATTATTATTATCGACTATTCGGACATTAGACATCAATGTGTGTGTTAAAATCAATGTAAGACGTTCAAGGAATGCAAACCAACTCCAGTTATCACTAACTAAAATTACGGGGACATAAGCCAAGTTATCTAGGTCTATGTTAAACCTATGTTACTATTATTTTTTTAAATTTATTTATTACAATCTAAATCCATAGATTACATAAGTAATACTTATAATAAAAATAACGCGTATGAGACCTAGTTAACTAAGTCCTGCTGTTTATGATGCTGAAGTTGTCTTTTGTCAAATTCAACATCTAAAAGTTGGATGGCTTCCACGTTCACATGTCGATGAAGTCTCGTTTCATGCCGAGAAGCGCAGTCTTAAATTACCTCATTCACATTTTTCAGGTTTAGGTCTGCATGAAGGTCATCATTCCTTTGGTACCATCTTGCATTTGTAGTTGTACGGATAATACGATTTTGCTGAATAATTAATTGATATGAGGGTTTCGTGTATCCTCATATGTCCAGATAGGTATAATTTATTATTGAAATATACAATAATCTCTTATTCTACAAGGCCAATTGGTCGTCTCATCAACCAATACAGATAGCGCAGTTTTTGCTTGATTTGATCTGATTTCTTACATACGTGATGCTTCCAAGTAAGACGACCATCAAGATGCATTCCAAGATATCTAACAGATTTACTCTGTGGAATTAATTTGTTATTAAGATAAACTCTAAAGCCTGGATCTATGTGCCGCAATTAAAATGTAACTTGAGAACATTTTAGTTTACCAACCTTGATTTTCCAGTCTTCTGTCCACTGAGTTATTTTAACCAGCTGGAGGTTTCCTGTTGCTTCAGCCTGTGGTTTACTCACATCCAAAATCACAGTATCATCAGCAAATGTAGTTATTCTTATTTTATTTTTAGTTGGAATATCCGCTGTGTATAACAGGTAAAGTATTGGTTCTAGAACGCTACCTTGTGGAACTCCTGCTTTCATTGTGTAGAGAGCCGACTCATTACTCAAGCACCGACTCAGCTTCATTATTACTTATACCCAGGCACAGAACTGAGATATTTAATAAATCTTTCACTGTGATGGCATGTAGGCTATGGAACTCATTGTCGGAGAGTTTGAAATGCATCAATGACCGTGTTCAGTTCAAGAAGGCTTTGGGTTGTTGGTTCTGCGACAGTTTTGGGTAGTTTCGGGCGCTCGGGTGGGATTTGAGGCATGTTCTTGAATGTGTGTGTGTATGAGAGTGTAAGTGTGTTTATGTATATGTTTATGTATTATAGTGTAGCATAATTAATTAACTTTTAGTTTTATTTTACTTAGTAGACAAATGTGTATATTTTTAGTTTTTATTTGTTATGTTTTAGAAGTAATTATTATTTGTAGTTTTGTTTATGTATTCATTTTTATTTGTAATATGAATTTTTGTGTATTTGTGTATTTTTTGTTTCGAGGTTAATTGGAAGAGAGGACCCAATGGTCCTAACTTCGCCTCAATAAATAAAGTGATATGATGTTATGATATGATATTCTTCTGTCAGCACTCTAAATGTCCTGTCATTTAGGTATGATTGGAATAGACGGCAATAGTAAACCTATAAACCCTTTCCTACGGTACTTTCAAATTCCGCTCAAATTATTTTATAATTTTTTCAAATGAAGTGGAATATAACTTGTAAATGCCTGAAGGGACTCACAAGTCCCTGTACAACACATATAATAATTTTGGTAAGTTCCAAATAGTTCCTATAGGTTGCAGCACAAGCTAGAATTCATGGATGCACTAGATTATCTTTGATACTTAAAGTCAAACTATACTGAACTTTCATCCTGCAAAAACCAAAACCATTCAACGATCACATGAGATTTTGTTTTATATTTTCATTTATATATTTTGCACAAACAAAAAATATTATAACTGTGTTTGAAAACCTAGAACAAAATATATATGAATAGATTTGTATAAGGAACTTGAGAGTCCCTTCGGGCAATTAGCTGTAATCATAATGAATTATTTTAGTCGGCCTACATGTTGTGTAATTTGAAAGTTGATTGTTTTGATTGAAGTAAAAATATTTGAGTTCTACTGTTTTGTTTAATTTCGTGAAATAAAATGGATTCTTTAGGTGATGACGAAGTAGATAGTAACTGACGAACATTTCATTGAACAACTACCAGACGATGACGGACTTTGGACCGATAGTGAAAGTGATATTGACGATGAAGTGAAATAAAACAAAATATACCAACAGTCATTAACAACGAACATAGTGCATCTCAGAACTGTGGCAGGACTAAAAACACAGATACAAACACATACTAAAAATACTGCACAAAAGAGAACGCAAACTCGTGTGCCAGAACCATGTTGTGTTCAAGGGGTAAGTACTGGGCCATTTTGTGTTCTGAATTTGGTCTGCTCTCCAGTTTAATTGAAATCTATGTTATGGCTATGTACCCATTATGTATGTCTATGAATACGAACTAAATGGGGGCGGGGTCCCTTAATACGTTTTGTAGGATGTTGTAACACGCTGGAGCAAAGGTATATAGAAGAAGAACTTGTTACCACGCGTCTCCACTATGTAAGATAAATTATTTTGGTTATATAACGTTTCCAGCATGTAAGATTACTTTGAGATAGGTGCATTCACCATGCGATGTAACCTCATGATTGAGAGGTCTTAAGTTGTGTGCTCCAACAGATTCAATCTTGAATCAATATTTGCTCGGCATGAGAGATTTGCTTTACTATTTGGTTAAAATAATTTCAGAGATATTTCTTAGTTTAATTAGAATTTATAATTAACAGTAAACCATATTACGAATCATTTCACCAACTTGATTGCTACAATTTCATCAATTTATATAAAATTTATAACTTTGATTTAATTTACATATAAAGGTTGAATTTCCTTTATATTACTTTGAAACGAAACTAGCGCTTAAGAAACTGTACAAAACTATTTCATTTGCAGTTTCTTAACAATTTATTTTGAAATTTATTCTTCCTGGAAATTTTTGTTAATGACAAGTTACAATAAATGTTTTAAACTAACTACAAACTAATGACTTGATTATTATTTCAATTGTATGTATAACACTGTTGAATGAAACTGTGCCATTTAAATACTATACTGTTTCCTTAATATTTTAATGTATGAAAGTTATTCTTAATTAACCTTAGCCGAGATAAATTTATCACATAAACCAGGAAACAACTATAGAAACATATTTATGTAAACCAAAATACGTTTGGACAAGTTGATTAAGTTTTTTACATGGCTTATTTGGTAAACTACCTTTGTAACCGTCCCTTCATAAACAAATCAAAACGGTTTACGTGATCTTTTCGTAATAATTAATTATCCCACAACTGTTAGAAGTCTCAGCTTGAGACTTCTCAGTGTTAGACTACTCAAATTGAGTAGTCATGTGACCGTTGAAAAGGGAATGTTTTAAACTTTAATTTTTGTATTTTTAATTTTTTTACGCATATTTACATATGTAACCATAGTTTTAAAATTGTAGTTTTCTGAAAAGCTAATGCAGCTAGAATAAAACACAAAGAAATTACCCAACTTTGTCACTTCTCTAAAGCTCAATACCGCTCGACAGAAATGTTTTAACAGTAATAGAAAGGATTCGTCAATATTTTAACTTTCTAAAACTGCCGTCCAATCAGACGACACGCTTATGTTTTCGAAAATATAAAGGTTTTGAAAACCCTTGGAATTGGATAGTTTTCAACCACTGAAACAGCACATTTTGTATTCGAGATATCTCTTACAATTCGATATATTTGTAAATATATGTTTATATCGTTTTGTAGACCAAACTTCAATTTGTCGTTTGGTGTAAACAACTTTTACTGTTTCGATGTTATTCATAAATCAGTGGGAAATACAGACTTTTGTTGAGTTCAATACACCTTGAGGACGTATTTCAAGCGTTGATCTTACGCTAATTCTAACTTTCATATTGTATTTGCTCGATCCGCGAGAAATTTTTACAGTTTATTCTAATTTTGTGGAACAAGTAATACAATGTGAAATAAGTTTACAAAATGAGAATTTAGAAGTAAATACAGATAAACTCTATGACTTATTCTCTACACTTTCTTATAATCATATTTAATTTTTGGGCAAAGGATATATATTCCTAATTTACTATTCAAACTAGGCCTAGTTTTGTTAGAAGTCTTGTAGTAGGAACATAAAAACTGGTGTATTCAAAATAAAAAAATTGAAATTGATATATATTTTTATACAGTTCTATTTAGAACTAAACTACAAAACTTTTATAAATTTTGACAAAAATTAGAAAAAAATGTTTACTACTTTTTATGTAGGCCTAAAGTTGAACTTTTTCCTTTCGTTATTGAACATTTTTTGCTCCTTGAGCTAATAACTTTGTACATTTTAAATCAATAAATTTTTTACTGGCATATATAAATTTTGTAACCTTTCTATACAAAAAAGGTAACGAACACTTTTGGGTTGGTTTATAATTACTATATTTGGCGAATTTTTGAAGATATGCTTGCATCACTCATCGAAATTTGCTTTGCAAAAAAATTAGAGTGAACAGTTGTAGGGTTTTAAATATGTTAAAAAAAGTAATATTCAAAGTGATCAAATAATTACATTCAACCCGTTACGCTATGGAATGAGTAACGTAAATTATTGTTTTGAAATATTATTTCTTCCAACGGAAAACCATGGGTTTCATAAAAACTTTTCAGACATATATGACTAGTGAATAATATTATTTAGCTAATTGTATATTTCAAAAATAATTTGTAAAACCGTAAAATTGTTATATTTATCGAGTAGATTCACGTTATCGGCTTTTGCAATAAAACTGAAGCTTTTCAAGTTTATTGTAGTTCCCGTTTTATTGCGGACAATAAACTTATTGTACGTAGTAAACTATAAAGAAGACATAAACACTAATCATTGGACGGCATTAAAAACTGTATATTTAAAACCAACTTGCCCGAACTATTCGTTCGCTGTTTTATTAATCAATAAATAATTGTATTTTTTTACTACTAATTAGGAAAATCCAATTAAGGAAAGCTAAAATTACCAATTGACCTGTCGGAGAAGACGACGCTAATGAGATTAAACTTTTCATTAGTTCTTTGTATTTAATTATTTTAACCGGAGTCAATACCAACGTTAACGTAGTTTACAATAAAACAGAGATTTGTCTAACAACGTTTCCCGTTCAACCTTTACCAAAGCGTGATACATTTAGGAACCCGAGGGAAATATTGCTTGGAATGTACTATATTTCTTAAAGAGGTGAATCTTTTTCTGAATTTGATATTACTATGTGTCACTGAAACAGACATTCTGATCATAACTGCCAAATATTTCTTCAACTGCAAACACTAGAATGTTAATATAGTTTATGTACTTCTGAAGGCCTTTTCACACCGGCATCCATGGACGTCCGCGGATGGGAGTGGAACAAAATTGCTTAACAAATATTTTAATGGGGCCATTCATACAGGCGTACATGGATGTCTTGGACGCGTCCAGGCAGATTCTTGCGGATCGATCACCTTGGAACATTCAAGTTGACGCTCATGCGCAGTGGATTTTAAAGCGAGAAATAGTTTGAAGTCTCTAGGTCAACAGTGGATGAAGAATATGTTCCACACGTTCAGCGAGTCCACTACTGTGCGTCCGAGCTTTAGTTGGCAGTACAGGACATATGGGCGGTTGCGGGTCTACTACCCATCCTGACAACATGTTACTGTGGCTGTCGCCGCGACGCGTCTACATGTCGACAAAGGCGTTATCGTTACTCACAGATGCTTTAAAAATAATGTTCACAAGTTATAGTTACCACCTAGTCTTCATCTTATATTCAGTATTGTGGACAGTAATATAAAAATTATTTAAGAAGTAATAAATGTCGATAAAATACAATTATGGCTGTGTAATAAATTTAAATCTACAGTATGTTATAAGATTGTTTTGCAGTAACCATAAACAAAAAAAGAAACCCAAGACGACAAATATTAATTTTTTTATGAAGGAACAGTTTTGGCGCACTCAAGTGTTGTGACAACAGAAATAACCCAATGCTCTGGCGTCTCCTGTAAACAGATAAGGAATAGATTCCTCTTCTCTTCTGTCCCATTTCATTGTTCAGTGTTAGTTTGTTCTCGGATGGTTTATGGTGTGTTTGTCGATACAGTGATGCACATTTTAGTGTTATTTAAAATTTAATGTAAAACCACATTACATATAATGGTACATTAGTGTAAAAAATATAAAACTGTTAAACATTGCGTTTAAATTTATATAAAGGCAAGCATAAACACTACGATGGCACCACGCCACTTACAAATAGGCCTACAAAATGTTAACTCTTGACTTCTGCGGCTCCTACTACCTAAACTAAGCAGCCCAAGTAAAAAAAAGTAAAATTACAAAAATTTAATTTATTTTTTATTGTACAGCGAAAATAATACAAAAATCCTCGTTTACTACATTTATTATGTCCTTCTCAGTTGTGTTTCAGTTATAAAAGCCTATACAAAATATATAACAAATGTATACACATTTCTTGGTGTCACATACATGAGGAAAGACAGTTTTATTAGCTTCAATTAAATTTAATACCATTTACAAAATTAGGTCATCATCTACACATTCAGTGAATTCATACATCGGCCGATGTCAGCAGTGCGGGTAGTAGTACGAACACTTAATATGAAATGCATTAGCATAGCCTTTCCCGTACTGCCAACTAAAGTCCGGACGCACAGTAGGGGTGATGATAAATGTATTGAGTGTCTTGAAAAATATACATAGACAAAGTTAAGTACAGATATTTTATAATACCGAAAGGTCAAGTGAAACATAAGGACCGATCATGGTTCCTAGAACACGTTTTTGGGTGACATTAAAATTTATGTGTGGTTTTCGCACTTTAGCGGCCGCATTTAAAGTCTGATTTGGTCCAAATTTACTACACACTTTAATTGTTTAAGTCGCTCGGACGAGTCCGTTAGCCAAAAATTCGAAACAACAGGAAGCACATTTTTTGACCTAAAGTAACTATTTGTTTACATTTTTCGCACCAGAATGAAATTTGTGTATTGTTTTATTAAAAAAATAAATATATATAGCATATTATTCTACACATTTTATTTTTTTACAGGACCTTATAGCCCGATTGATCCCACAAAATCGATCAATACATCGTAAAATACGATAGAAGTACTCAGTTCAAATCCACGTCGTCCGAATCCGACGGCCGAGTTTGTACGCTGCGAGCAAAGCGAAGCAGTCCATAACCCAAGTCCGCAAGGCCAAGCGCAAACTCGCACAGCTTCGAGTGGAATGAAGCAGCACGTGAGTCGAAGCTGGATGCTTAGTTTCAACAAATTACACTAATATATTTCGAAGCGAAGCAGTCCATAACCCAAGTTCGCAAGGCCAAGTGCAAATTCGCACAGCTTCGAGTGGAATGAAGCAGCACGTGAGTCGAAGCTGGATGCTTAGTTTCAACAAATTACACTAATATATTTCGAAGCGAAGCAGTCCATAACCCAAGTCCGCAAGGACAAGTGCAAATTCGCACAGCTTCGAGTGGAATGAAGCAGCACGTGAGTCGAAGCTGGATGCTTAGTTTCAACAAATTACACTAATATATTTCGAAGCGAAGCAGTCCATAACCCAAGTCCGCAAGGCCAAGTGCAAATTCGCACAGCTTCGAGTGGAATGAAGCAGCACGTGAGTCGAAGCTGGATGCTTAGTTTCATCAAATTACAATAATATATTTCGAAGAGAAGCAGCTATTCAACGCCTTCTTGAATAAACCAATTTCCCAAATTGTTGGTTGAAACCCTAAAATATACAAACTTAATTTTGGAAATTCACTCAACTTACATCAGCGGTTCTGCTGCGTGGTCGAATTATTATACTTTGAAGTTATTATTTTGGCTGTCAATAGAGATAATTTCTTAAAATCTTAACACTTTTGTCAACAATAGTGGGTTGGATTAATTTATGCTTGTAAAAAGTTTCCATAATACAGTACTTGTACAGAAATATCCAGAATACCATAAATAAAACGTTGACGGGAACAAGTTGTCCACATATTGCAGGAACTATCACGAAGAATAAAATAACATTTATTTATAAAAGAAAAGTTTTAACTTCTCGTAAGTTAAAAGTGTGTGTTTTCTATCGTGAACAATGTACTCCACACGTGGACTAGACCCTATCTTCCTTATTTGCTTCTCTTAAAAAATTACACAATTCAAGTTTGTATAGCTTAATCCAGTCAAATTGTGTTTTTAGCGGGAATGTTTAGGGGTAGTTTTGATTTCTTCCATTTTATATGCTTTTTTGGGTGCTAAATCCGAATCTGAGGTTTGCCTACAAAATTTCTTGACGAAAAATTGAAAAAAACGCAAAAACATGTAAATAATCTCATGTTTTGGCAGGTTTTTGCTTATAACTATCAACTTTTCGTAAATAATTTCCCGATTCAAAAAGAAAGTACATAACATTTCCTACAAATTTCATTAAATAGGTTTTTTCTCCGATGAACCGTTGGGGCTCGAGAGCTAATTGAAAATGGCTTATTTTGGCCGTTTCCCCAAAAACCCACTTTTTTACTCCATAAGTTTAGTTTTTTATTCTCTGCATATGTCTCATTTAGATCGTAGAATATATGTGAAGTATATGTGAAGGTATAGTTAATTAAAATAAAAAAAAAACATAATAATGTTCAATTTAAAATACAAAATTATAAAAAAAATTTTACAAAAAAGTTTAAATTCCAAAGAAAAATCTTGAAAAATTATTACATTTTACTAAATTGTATTATGTTACATTATTATATAAGCCATTGTCATTAAACGGTTCTGGCTGAGGGTTTTTGCAAGACGCGGGCACCGCCGCAAGTTCGGGGCTGTTCATGTGGAAATGAAAGAGGTGGTGCGAAAATAACAACTTGTGATCATATCTCAAGGACAGATAAAAGTAAGTTTTGTAGAAAAATTGCTAAAGTGGGGGAGGGTGGTTGCTTATCTCATGCAAATACAAAATGTTGATTTACAAAATATCCAAAACAAGGATACACAGACAAATCAAAATCACCAAAGACTGATCTTCCCCCATCACTGCCATATATTAATTTGACTGAGCCAACATAAGAGCAGTTGTGATAATTAGGATACCAGCGTCCTCCACAGCTTGCTGTGAATCAAATTTTACAACATCAGATTTCCCATTAGCATAGATATCAACCTGCTCTTGTTTTTGGAGTTTGCAAGGAAACTCTCCTGCGAGACAGAGTGCACAATAGATTCTGTAAATGATATTGCAGCAGATTGTTTTCTTTGTGCTGTTCTCAACCGTTATATGTTCTTTTTGCAATCACAATCTTCATCAGGGAAGCCATCAAGAAGTACAACGGCGTTTGATTTTTAGTTTGACTTGACGTATGATGCATAACTGCAGGAAATTTCTGCATAATATGTCTGGCCGTGGTGCCTTTTGACACGGTGTAACAAAACCCTCCGACGATGACATATTTTGCATTTTTCAAGTCCGGAAGTTCAATCGGTGCTAAAGCCCTGTACAGGCTAGATTTTTGAGGTGTAGATCCTAGTTGCTGCTTCAATAAAGTGCTTAATCAAAGTCACTATTTCAAAATATGCAACCCAGAGCTTGGCAGTGGGGCTACGTTCTGCCATCAGTTGAAGCTTAGCTTTGAATTCTTCTTGCACATATTTCACAATCTTCTTCAAACCATTAGAAAGAATCACTTTTCTGTCCATGTTGCACAAGATAGCCTCCAATTGATCCACCACTGTTGGCGATAGGGCAATTTGTTGAATCAATATTTTGGTCAAAGTTCTGTGATCCAACATATGAGATTGTAGGCCCTACTGCCCTAGCGAAGGCGTGGCCAGGCTTGATTTTGTCATGTTTTAAATGAGCTAGAGAAACTTTATATAGCGCAGAACTAAAGACAAAAAAGCAGAAAATATTATTGAACTAACAATATTTTTTAAATGCCAAGATTTTAAAACGGATTAAAAAGTATAAAATTGTTTCTCTTGGCCATACAGATTTATAACTCCATACAGTTTGTCCTGAAAATGTGCGATTCTGAATTTTTTCTAGGTATGAAAATACTTATAAGATTAAAAACATGGGGCGCATGCAATAGATAGTAAGGATAATAGAATAGTAAGGAGCGTAGAAAACTCACAGAACAGTTCATATCATTTGCCGTAAATAAAATTGCTAGTGACTTTGGTAAACTAGTCATCCATCAATTATCAAGCATCCCACTTTTTCGTTTTTAAAATTACAAGTATTTTTATAGCTATTAAAAATTCACAATTTCAAATTTTCAGCACAATCTGTAAGAGGTTAGGAATCTGAAAGGCTTTTAAATCTGTATGGGGATCGGAGATATTATTTTATACTTTTTAGTTCGTTTTAAAAACGTGGTATATAACATTTTTTGTTTATTTTAACTATTTTTTTTATTACTGGAGATGGCAGAACAGTTGAAACTAGTCTACATTGTATTCAACTTAAAAGTAGGAGAAAGTTATAGTCTTTAATAATAAATTCGAGTATTGGGCTAAAAAAGTGGGTTTTTGCGGAGACAGCCGAAATACGATAATTTTCAACTAACGCTTGGCCCTGACGGTTCGTCGGAGAAGGAAACATAAATCGTAATTTTGTTGGAAAATTTATTTAATTTCATTTTGAATAGAAATATTATTTATGAAAAGTTGATAGTTTCCGAGTTATAAGAGAAAACCCGCTCAAAAATATGTTTTTTACCTTTTTCCATTTTTTTTCAATGTTGCGTCAAGACATTTTGTAGGCAAACCTCAGATTCGGATTCAGAACTGTAAGGTTTATTTTTGGTTTAAGGTTAGTTTCGAAACGTATTTAAGAAAACTTGAAAAGGAAATAACTTTTTTTCTACTTTTTTTTTGTTTGTATTATTGATTATTATTTTTCAGGATGTGCTGAATAACGTAATATTTTTGAATTTGTTTTAGTTCAATTAGACGTTGGTGAAAAAACTATTGTGTTTAACTATTCACTCTGGTTTCCACGAAACATTTTGGTTTTGGAAGGCTGAACGCTCGAAAGCAGTTCAGGTCCTCATACATGTAACTTTTATGAAGTATATTTATTCAGCTTTCTAATGTTGTCTACTCAGTGTTTCTGTTTAGTGCCTGTGAAAAAAATAGTTTCACATCAGCTGTTGCTTGTTGTCAGCCCAGGCCATTTCTGAGCGAACTTCTAAGACTTTGTGTTCTCCAGCTTTCTTCTATTCAATAATATTTTTTTTACAAATGACGTTTCCTACTACGTTCCTACTAGTGTTTTATCTTCATGTGTGATGAAAATGTGTTGCTTAGCTGCAAAAAACATATAGGCTTACAACTCTGTGGACACTAACCCTGTAATAAATACAACAGACTTAGTCTTAAACTTTTCACGTATGTAGACTATGTTTAGGCCTAAAACCATCACAGTTGCAGTTAAGTGCTCATATCTTGCTGATAAATTTACTGTTATTGTTTATAAATCAATAATCTATTATTGTAAGTGTCATAATGGTATACAAACTGTAAGAACATGATCATGAAATCATGCACATTTTCAGTTTTTCTCCGTTTCCGAAAGTTAGGTTTTTTGGACTTTGATGTAACGTTTCTCATCATCTATTAAAGATATTGTTACTAAATTGTTTGTGCTTTCTTATAACATGGTCTACTAGTGCGCTACAGGAGAATTTCTCAAAATTCATCTTCTTTGCTAAAAAAAATATTTTATGAAAATTTGAACCGATAAATTACAAATTATTTCTTAAATAAGAGAAAAAATACTAAGAAATAAAATTTCACAAAAATGTCATGTAGCGCACTAGGAAAAAGTGTGATTTTTTAAAATGAATTGCCCTAAATCTTACCGTTCTTGAGAAAATGTTCATATAGTTAACATGGAGTACTATAGGCGTGGCAAGCCCCCTCCCTTAATTCTATACAATTCTGAATTTTGGGACTTCTACCAGATTCGACTTACGAATCAAAATTTAACTTCGCTTGCGTGATGACTCCAAATGAAACCAGGTTGAAATAAATACAGATACCATTCAATAGGTAGGTTATGTATATTATGATAATTACTTCAAAAATTATTTTCTACAATTTATAACCTTCTAAATTAAATGAAATTAATTGCGTTCTAAAACAAAATTACAATAAAACAACAATAAAATTATAATTATATTTATTTCAATATTAATATTGTACGAATTTCCCGATTTGTAACTTCGATTTATAAATAAATAGAGGTACAATTTAATGCTTTAATTAATTAATAATACAAATTGAGTACATATGAGTATATTTCGGGCTTCAATGTTTATAAGTCTTTTTTTTCTGCCGCCTTGCTAACGGTTATAACTAGTTGCAACACAATTTCTTTATAAATCCAATAGCCTACATAACAAATGAACAAAATTCTTAATTACTAACAACAATTATTTCTTTACTTAGCCTAATGAAGTGTGATTGAATAATGATTACAGTTTAGAATTTATGCTAAAATTTTCTACTTAAAATAAGATTGTCCTTTGTTCGTTTTTTTAGATTGAGGGAAGTTAGTGATGCTATTTGGTGGGTAATTTTGAAGAGGTGTGAATTTTGTAATAGAATTTCTGCAGATCTGATGTGTTGTAATGAATAATTTTAGTTGACTCACCCAAATGGCTTGGTGGATATTATAATTCGATATTCTATTTATTTATTTATTTATACTGTACTTGATATTATTTATTTTTGCTTCCCAATCTAGCAGATTTTTATGTTGTATGTTTTAAATTGTCTGCGATAAAATAAATAATCAACTGCTCTCCAACAAAGCTAGTAACAAACTCTCTACAATTAACTACCTTCTTCTTCCTCTCTTTTGCAACTATCTTCCTCTTCTTCCTCCTCAACGTTATTATTTCTTCTTTTTCCTTTTACATTTTTTTTGCCTACACTTAAGCCTTTATGGTTTTTACAAACATGATGAAATCTTATTACTAATGTTTTTGAAATGGTATATGAATATAATGGGCTATGTGTTTCTTTTTTTTATGATTATGAGTATCAGGGACTGATGACTAATGATATGATCCCTGATATGATGTACCAACTGCTTATGAATAAACACGAATTTTTGGTATCTTTACAAAATTAATCTCTCATTCGCTCTTGTAATTTTAAAGTATTATAAGTCGTTTCCAAAAATCAATACACGATCAAACTTTTACTTTTACTAAAGAAAGCTGAGCTAGTGGTGTAGTATTCAGCTCTCCTGACATTTAATTAATGAAATCAATAACTAATATGGAACTTGTTTTTAGTCACCAGTACAGACTAAATCTCTAATCAAAATCCTGACACCCTTTTTATCCTTTTAAATTATTATTAATTTCTATATCAACTAATTATTAACCTTATCAACTTATAAATACTAGCAAGATCTTAACAGAATGAAATTACAGCTTTGTAAGCTTCGAAATATATATCAAGTTGAATTGAAACTGATTTCAATTGCTTTTGAAGTGTTTAACAAAACCCTCCATTCAGTTAATTCTAATAAAACAGTTCCAACACACTTATTTATGTTCTAATAATTTTTGTATTTTAATTTTATTTGTCAAATAGTACCTTGGATATGATTTCGTTTGATATTTAATTTTTACAATCGAGATCCGTCTTAAAACAAATTAAATCGTATATTTACTTAAACAATTTGATTTCTCTTCACTAACGCACTAGGCACTTTCACTGGATTTATTTATTTGTTTTGCACTTTTATATCCTGGGTTTTGATGGTTCCTGGATCCGTTCGATGATTTTAGCTTCATTGGAAACTTTGATGATTATATTTTAGTCTGATGATTTATCTTCTGATACTTATAATGATATTATTTTACGAAATGATTAGGGTATAAGTAAAATTCACCTCAGAGTGAGGCGGAAGTTCAAGCCTACCGAGGGTCAGCACGGTCGACTGGTTTCCGCTCTACTCCGACCTGAATTTTATTTATAGTAGCGTTATGCAAACTTTTTTTATAACAAGAAAATATAAAAATAAATCACATAACGTTGTGTATCACGGTCGTCTGTTTATTTTGTTACCAAATTTGAAGTAAATCGGTAAATGTTAAGTAATTAAATAGTTCTTAGTTACATTAAAAGCTATGCCATTTTATAAAATAAAACTGATGCATCTTGAAAGGTTTTGTTTAGGTGTCGATTGCTTGAAGTTTAGTTGATGACAGACCCTTCTTCTATCATAGGTATCTCCCTCCATACTTTCCCACGTGCTTTTTGTATTCAATTCTGATTGGACGATTTTACTTTTGATTGTTATGATTGGATTATCATTTCTGGACAATTGACATATCTTGCATTATCCCATGGAATAATGCTTCTTGAGCTTTGAAGAAATTCAATACAGCACACTTGTGAATCGCCACATCCTGGTTACTTGATATTTTACTTCAACTGCCTGACTTGTTTTTAGCTTTGTAGTTTTGAAATATTCCTTCAAATGTGTCTTAATAAATATTTATTTATTTTTTCATTACTGATGTTAATTACATTTGTTATTGGGTTAATTGTGATTACCAATATATCCCTGACACTTGTTATCAATTTCACTGCTAAATATTTCGGATGTTACTTTAATCGAGTTTCATATTTTTCATGAAAGCTTTTTCATATTTATTCTTTGATAGGTACTCAAATAATGTGGTAAATTTCAGATAGACCTCATCGTATTCGTTTGACATCTCTTTATAACCTCTATGGTGGAATTAATTACAGTACCCCACTATTACGTTCTTATGTCCATACTGGCTTCACAATACTCTGCGCTAACTTGAACATTTTAACCTTTTAAGTACCAGTTTTAGAATTCCAAACTAGGCCTACGGTCTGAGATTTTTCTAGTTATCACATTTTACTTCTTTTCTATATGTTATATCTATTATTCACTTTGATTTATCTTGTTTGCAGATGTTTTTTATTCATTTATAATTATATATGCATATATAAATATATAATTAAATATTTATACTCAAAAAATTGCATACACATGCAAAAATAAACCTGAAAAATAAGATGACATTCCAGTTCACCTTCAATGTCCGATTCGGCATTTGTAAAGAACAGTTCGATTCCATTATCATTTAATTACTAGACTATAATTAGCCATTATATGTGTAAACGGAATCAAATCATAGTCACAAACAAGGTTAACTATATAGAGACGCACACCAAAATAAACTGCATGCATGGAAGACATGGATTTTTGTAATTAATTGCCTGTTGCATTTAGTTTTCGTTTAAACATTCAGCCTCTTTAAAAAATAGCAGATACCATTACTAGTATTGATTTACAGCGTTTAATTTAGCTCTAAATGCAGCTTCTTAAAAAAAAAAAAAAAACAGATAGCGTTAATAGTATTAGTACTTTCAACTGAAAATACAAAACGTACCCGTACGTGCATAGTCGTTTACGGAAGTTTAGCTGTAAACGAACCCGTACGTTCGTATTCCTCAAAAGGTTAAAATTCTAAACATTCCATTGTAAATAGCAGTAATTCGCTTTCATGTATTTTTTTCATTTTAATCACGACAATCCACACAGGTAGTTATCAAATCATGCCCAGGAGCTTAAATGGGTCCAGGTTATTCAATACAACAAACTTTAAAAAAATGAAATTATCTCAATTCATGGTCACATTTGTAGGGGAGCACCAATATATGGCTCGATTATATATTTTGTAATTTCATTTTTTAGATGGAAACAGTTGAAAGTATTTCGGAGTGGCTACTCGCTTGGCTCTAATTCTATTAAAAATGTACAAACATATATCATATCATTCATATAAGTATATACAGAGTAATCATAAAGTCCCTTTAACCCCCTTTATAATTTTTGTTATTGAAAATAAGTTAACAAAACTTTGTATATATCTTGTGTTGCATAACAGGGAATTTTTTTGACATATCTGAACCTTTATGATATTGGGGGGGGGGGGGCTTGAGGGAGAAGGGGGTAACAATTTCAAATATAAAGGTAAGTGATGAATACACCACTAAAAGCTTATTAAAAGAGAAACCGAAAGGCGCAAACTAGAGCTTAGTATCTTGATTAGTTTCAAAGTAATGGACAATCAAAGTTATGGAAAATGATATTATTATCATAAAATCAAAGCAGGTTATTAATTTGTTAATATTAGGAATAAGTAGGTTGTATGTTATTTTCCAGCACTTTGATTGTCCATCACTTTGAAACGAAGTAATATACTAAGCTCTAGTTTGCGACATTGTGTTTCTCTTTTAATAAGCTTTTCAATGGTGTATTACATGACCTTCCTTTATATTTTAAATTGTTAACCTCCCTTACCCCCCTAAGCCCCCCATAATCATAGAGGGTCAGATGTGTCAGTACATTTGCCCTGTTATGCAATACAAGGTATATATATAAAGTTTTGTTAACTTATTTTCTGTAACAAAAATAATGAGGGGGCTTAAAATAACTTTATGAACATTCTGTATAAACATTTATTTTATTTGGAAGATCTAATACATTACATTTGATTCTGCACTGTGTGTTAACTACAATAACATCTAATGCTTTACACGACGAGCAAAACTGAGTACAAATTTCTACTCCACAAATATGAATTCTAATTAATATATATATAAATACATATATAACTCTCCCAATAAATCAACCCAAAAAAACCGATTTCAACCCAGAACCCACATAAAAAAATTGTCCCACCCAACATCCACAAACCGCGCCCCCATCCACACTTCGTCCTGGCTGCTCAGAAAATCGGACAGCTCAGCCCTCCCCCCCCCCCCCCGGGGGGCCCCCCCCCCCCGGGAGAAAGTCACTCTGGTCACTCCTCGACCCCCACGCTGGCGTCCACAAACCGAAGGCCCCGGTCTCCCAAGACCTCTTTTCCTCTCACCCAAGAACCCCTCCCAAAAGACCTCAATTCAAATGCTTTCTCCCCATTCAAAAACTTCTGTCCCCCCTCTCAGCCTTCCACGTCTCTGCACTCATATGACGGCCCACTCAGCAATATTACGTCAATTACGTTACACAACTATGCACTCTACATTACTGTCATACTATCCAATTGTGCTTGTTATTTGCATTCCATCACTGTCAAACATCCATCAACACTGCCCCTGTCCAAGAAAACCACCCAACAACTCATTTCATTTCGTAAAAAAGTTGTTCAAAGAATGCTTAGTTTTTCTTAACTGTTCTTGTTGTTCTGCCTTATGGACTGGTTATAATATACTTACTGGACTGCGAGCAGTATAAATAAGGTATTTATTTAATTATAAGTTTAGTTTTTCTGTTTGTCATATTTTGTGGGATTTGTTTGGTTGTTGTTCTTAACCTCATGTTGGCTTTCCACAAGAAATAGTGACCCAATTTCGTTCTAGGCACGCTTCATCTTATAAAACCTCCTTTATCTATTGCGAACCTTTATAAGACGACTTCACCTCTGATAAATAGTGGTTAGTTACTGATTTGAAATAGTCGGTTTAGTCGCCTACTTCACCCGGGATTTTAATCCGAATCTTCACCCTAACTTTGTGTTACAGGATTTCCCTGCGTTTGTTAAACTGATTAAACGGTGTTAATTTCAGGATTATCTTAAAACATACAGCCATTATATCGGAGTGTGATGTGCAGGTAAAACAAATCACGATTCCACGTGGAGGTAGTTTTGTGACACGCTTCAAATACAGTATACCTGGTATTTTATCTGTAAAGGCCTCTGTCTACACGTCAATAACATATCGTAACAATTAGAATTGCACAAACCATATCGTTGCGATATATCGTACTTGCGGACGAGAGATCGCTACAAATTATCGGAGTTGGAGTGATGTTGGACGGTTGATAAAAAATCTCATCGGTCTGGCAACGATATCGGAAGGTTGTAGCGAATGGTTGGAAAGTGCAGATAGAGGCTCAAACTTATCGCTCAAACGGCCAGTCGCTTATGGGGAGAAATTTCTTTTCTCATAATAGTGTCCTTTTTCTTTATCAATGTATACATTAAATTTAATAATTATATACAACACTCTTCAGTCGTTCTTAAGAAATTCCGTCAATCATTAGGTTCATCACGCGATTCTCTCATCAGTCTAATATGGGACAACTAGCTTAACTTAA
>JAGFPH010000107.1:324651-334968 GCA_018207615.1 Philaenus spumarius | reverse complement strand
TGTTTTAACGGCAACATACATACAATAATTGTAGGTTAGGCCTAGACTTAAAATTACTTTCTAGGCCTAACCTAAAATTATTGTATATATGTTACCGTGAAGGCAGGTAAAATAAATTAAATATACATACAATAAATTTAGGTTAGGCCTGGAGTGATGAACGAATATTGTATGCTTATTGAATGTATTTCAGCGCTTGACGATAATATCTGAACTACGCCGGACAGAACCGATCTTACCGATTGTCTCTTAATTTAAATCGATTAACCAAAACACATGTTTCTTGCATGTATCAATATTATGAGTCGTTTTCATACTGAATTTGAAAATAATAATTCATGCTTGGCATAATGTTGGACCCAATGACGTAAAAGATGTAATTTGTTTACATTTCTAGCTCCAAGGAATCTGTATCAAGTTTAAATTTTTGTTATTAAAAAGGTCATTTGCTTTTTCCCCGTCTTGTCAATTTAAAGAGTTTCCCTCTAGCCTGCTACAGTCAGAACATCTAGACGGTTTCACAGATGTAGTTGCTGACGTTAAACTTCTGTTTCTATGGTACTCATTATCTACTACAGATTATATAACTGGCTTTAAGTAAATACAGAGTGTCTCAAAAAGATTTATACACCTTTTGAACTGATATATTTTCTTGAAGAAAACACTTACAGATTGTAAACCTATACCAGCTGATAATTTAAAACAGCTGTTTTTCAACAATTAAACTCAATGATATTATTTCTGTCATTTAGTATGAGATAAATATGGCTGAAGTTCAGTTGTCTTTTGATCAACGTAAATGTGTTTTAAAGTGTTACTGGAAGAATGAGAATGTTAAAGAGGTTCAAAGACGATGGCAAATGGAATTTCGAACCCAACCACCATCAAGAATAACAATCGCTAGTATCCGTGACAAGTTTGAAACACATGGGACAGTGAGAAATGTGAACAAAGAACGGTCTGGGCGGAGGAAAACCTCTACAAATGATGAAAATGTCGATGTTGTTATGCAGAAATTTAAACAATTCCCAAACAAATCTCTCAGACAATGATTTCGTGAGACTGGAATTAAAAAAGATAGTGTTCATAGAACTTTAAATGCTAATAAGTGGAGACCTTACATCCCACGACATGCGTGAAATGAAGACGATCAAGACGGGAGATTTCAGTTTTGTGAATGGTTTCGGGACATGTGTGCAGCAAATGAAAGGTTTATTGATTTCATTGTTTGGTCAGATGAAGCAACATTTAAACTAAATGGAACAACTAACAGGCATAAATGTGTTTACTGGGCTAACGAAAATCCACACATAATTGAACAGAAGCCATTGAATTTACCTGGCTTGTCAGTATGGTGTGGTCTATCATCACAAGGTGAAGTTGGACCATTCTTCTTTGAAGGAACAGTTACCGGTGAAGATTTTTTACGAATGCTACAACACAACATTATTCCAGCTATACAGAACCTATATAACGATGAAGAAGTGTACTTTCAACAAGATAGGGCTCCCCCGTAGTATCATCGTGACGAAAGGACATTTCTTGAAAACAGCTTTCCTCAGAAATGAATAGAGCGAAGAGGAAGTGCTCCAGAGTACCCGGCACGATCTCCAGACCTAACACCATAGATATGAATAATAAGTATCGCTGACTCAGGTGGCGGAATAGCGCTAGGAACGAGCCGGCGGTGACACTGTCCCCCCCCCCCACCACAGGAAGGGCTTTTCCGCCACGTTGTGTGTCAGTTGCCATTGTGATTGCATTTAGTTGGCGCGTCCACAGTATGATTTTTACCATCGTTTCGGAGCCAGTTGTATATTTTTATTATTTTGGAATATGGTACAGTTCTGTACAGCATATGGCTGTAATAGGCGATTTTCAAAAGCTTGCAGTTTATCGTTCCACATGTAAGAAAAACTAAATATTATTTTAGCTTATAACTACTTTACTCTAATACGAAACTAATAGTAAATATTATATTTATCGATTTGTTTATCAATTGTTAATAAAGACAATTAATGTTTATAAATTTTAGTTTACAAAAAACATAAAACAAGTTAGTTCCACGACTTAAGTGCATAAATTCTGTCTTATATTAGGCCTAGACCTATGAGTTTTATTGTTAACCAATACCAAGCTGGTCGTCGGTTAAGAGGGAATTTGTGTAGCTGTATTTTAACTGTATAGAATAAAGTGTTGAAAGGTTATGATAAATATATGAGTAGTTTTGACATGCAAAGCTGCATAAATTATGGTATAAATCAGTTAGTGGTAATGTATTCCGTGAACACACGGAGTTAGTATAAATTGGAGAGGAAACTCTTGAATTAAAACTAATAAAGATGATTGGATTTTTGTTTTTTTAAATAAAAAGTTTTGATTTAACAAAGAAAATAACCATCGCAGAAAATACTGCCTCTACAGGCCTACGACAAAAATTTAATATGATTATTTTGTTCAGCCACACGTAGGCCTGTAATTCCATTTCAAGTAGCCTATGTGTGTCACTATATGTAATGATTTAATGTACTGCAAAAATAAAGGAATATGTTTAAAGGGGCACAGTTAACTTGTTTTTGTAACCTTAACTATAAATATACTATAATACTACACTACTATATAGTTTATATATGTTTACAAACTGGAAACATACTGAGGACTAAAGACTATAAGTTAGAACTTGTAAGGCTATATTTTTTTAATAATTTCATTTCGATTGTACAAAACGGCTTAATTGATGTAAAAATTTATATATGTTTACATAATATTTTTTTTTTAATGTAGTCCGGGATAATGAACCTTGACTTCTTATGAATGGATTATATTTTAATGTGCGAAAAGGAGGAATTTCTAACGTTCCACTAATTATCAGCGAGGTCACTGCCCCTACGAGACCAAATCCATGTGGAAGGCACTGGTTAATGCCCAGTGATCTTACGACATTGTGTGGAAGGCACTGGTTAATACCCAGTGGGGCTCCTTCCCCCGTAGTACTCGTGTCGGTTGGGATACCTCTGCCACGTCGGACGGGTTGCCTCCTATGAGCGCCCTGTCCTACGAGCGCCATGTCCATCTAGCGCCCACTCTCGGGTTGACGAGGGT
This sequence comes from Philaenus spumarius, assembly GCA_018207615.1. Classification (NCBI taxonomy): domain Eukaryota; kingdom Metazoa; phylum Arthropoda; class Insecta; order Hemiptera; family Aphrophoridae; genus Philaenus; species Philaenus spumarius. The sequence continues at coordinate 331,866 of JAGFPH010000107.1, read as the reverse complement.
CAGAGAGGGGTTGACAGGTCTAGGAGCTATCCAACGAGAGCCGCATTTCTGTGTTACCCCCTTCGACCACCTGTACTTGTTAGTATTTACTGATCGATGAATTGACACGATTTAAATATGACCCATATGCTTGTATTTAAAACCTTTCTTATAGATAATCGCAACGATATATAGTTTATAATATTACAGTAACGTTATTTCAATAGCCGTTGTCGGATTTGTAAAAAAAAAATAGAACTAAAAAAATGATAAAAATATAACAAATTATTTCCAAAAATATTCTTAAACAAAATACCTCCCAAATCTTTTATTTGGTATTTTACCAGGTGCTATTTACTGAATCACTGCTTCTAGTAAGTTGTAGATACCTAAATATGAAACACCTCAATTCTGTCCTAAATTAAACGGTAATTTTTGTAAGCAGTGCCATACGTGTTATAAGCACGTGTATAAACAATTTAATATGCCAGTATTAGGTCATGTCCCTCAAAAGGGTCGCCGGAATACTACCCCCCGGAAAACTACCCCCCCAAGCAGGTTCCTACGTCATTTTGACGTCAGAGATCTGGGGGGGCAGTTTTCCAGTCACGCACACTCAAGTTTCGATATAATTAGAATTAAAAAAAAACTAGAGGACTAACCTAAACTGTTTAGTCACAGTATGTTGCCGATAACAGTATAATTGTAGGAACCTGCTTGGGGGGGTATTTTTCCGGGGGTAGTATTCCGGCGACCCGCTTTTGCTAGGGGGGGTAGTATTCCAGTCGCGGACACGGCTCCCATATTGGTTAGTTGGCAGATTTCGTGACGTCACGTTTCACCTGGGGGGTAGTTTTCCGGGGGGTAGTATTCCGCATCCCCCCTCAAAAGCGGATTTAATATTTCTAAATATAACTTGAATAGTTTAAAGAAAATGTCAACTTTAATACCTCTTAAATATTCTATTAGTGGAAGAAAAGTGCGAAAAGGTTCATTGTTAGCGCCAGCCAGGATTGCGTGCCCACTTATAATCAAAGGCACCTCTAAATCAAGGTGGGCCTGTCACGAATCGTCGCACATGGTATACGCATGCTTATATTACGTTAAATTTAGGGTTTTATAACATTTGTAGCTGATTTAGGGGATTCATATTTAGGTCAGAAGTAAATACTACAAGAAGTACAGGTGGTCGAAGGGAGTGACACAGAAATGCGGCGCTCGTTGGAAAGCTCCTAGACCTGTCAACCCCTCTCTGACCCTCGTCAACCCGAGAATGGGCGCTAGATGGACATGGCGCTCGTTGGACAGGGCGCTCGTAGGAGGACACCCGTCGGACGAGTCACCGTCAGGTACGCTTACGCGTAGCCCTACCTCACACCCTGCCGCAAGAATGCGTCCGTCACCCATAGAGCATGGGATTGGGTGGCCTCCTGGCAGCTTTAAGGGCAGGACTCGTGAGGCTTAGTTCTGTCGGGGTATGCTCCTGCGACCACCCAGAGCAGGTTTCCCTGTCACTGACTGGTGCAGTAGCCTTCGACCAGGAAGATGACCCCCTCCCCCGAAAGAAATACGTCTTCAATCAGGGAGCTAAACCCCCAGAAGATGTATTTACTGCAAGAAGGGATGGAAGGGACCCTCCACTCGTAGTACTCGTGTCGGCAAGGTTACCCAAGCCACGTTGGACGAGTCGCCGTCGGGCGAACTTTCGTATCACCCTACCCCATTTACTCTACCAAGGGTTGCGCCCGTTACCCACCATGGGGTGAGATGACTACCGCCTTATTGTCCTCGACTGCTTATTCGTTAGACTTCGCTTACTTATCTCGCAGTTGACCATTGCTGGTAGTGCCACTATCTGCAAACTGTGGACGCGCCTGGTAGCACGAGGAGTGCATCTGGAAAGATAACCCAGGGCCAGGTATGATATAAGCTACCGATAGTATTAAAAGTCTAAAGTAAACTCTGGGACAGTTGTAAAACTGATTATACGGTATTTAACTAACGAAACAATGCCCGCCTTTCAATGTTATCGCTGCACAGCGGTGCTCTTGAAATGGTGGGGGTAAGTTGTGAGCGCCGGCTCGTTCTCGCAGCACGGAGTCAGCGATCAGTCAGTAGTATATAGGGTGGTTATAAAGTCACTTCCCCCCCCTTAACTTTTGTGTTTGTTAAAACAAACAAATATCCTTTGGGGAACGATACTAACTTAACCTAAAGTATCTTTTGAAGCAATCGGACATTTTGAGTGTCCCCTAAAAATGGGGGATTTTGGGGGCAACTCAAAATTTTTAAATGGGAAGTATGGTCATGTGATACCTCATTTTAAAGGTCTATTTAAGACTAGGGAAATGACACAAAGAAAATAAAAATCGGACCACCCAAAACAAAATGGCGGCCCTAAACGTGTTGAAATAAATCGACATAAAGTTGCTAATATATCAAAAAGGAAGTTTTTAGAAAAAATCTCAAGATACAAAAAATGTTTATTTCAAAGTGCTTGACCTAAAAAATTGCGTTCAAATTGATTTCGTAATTTCCGATTGCTTCAAAAGATACTTTGGGTTAAGTTAGTATCGTTCCAAAAAGGATATTTGTTTGTTTTAACAAACACAAAAAATAAAGGGGTTGGGGGGGGAAGTGACTTTATAACCATCCTGTATATATCTATGCCTAACACCCAAGGACTATTACCTTTGTAGTATTTTGAAAGAACGGCAGAAAGCCAAGGACGATAGGTCAGCTGTAACGAGAGATTATAAATAATGCTTTTAACGAGATCCCTTTAGATACTGTACAATTAGTTTGCCATTCTGTATTAGGGCGTTGTGATAGATGTATTGCAGTTAACGGTAATCATTTTGAACATTTGTAAGTTTATATTTCAAAACAACACAAATATCATCTTTCTAAATATTTTCTTCAAATAAATATAAGAGTGAATTTTCTATAAGACTGTAGGTATCACAAAATTCGAAAATCCATATTTTGCCGTTCATTTCACCTCCAACCAAAAATTAGAGGAAACATTTTCTTTTCCGTCATTTTCTAACTTTTCGTCAAATTAGGGGTGGTTTCACCCCCTACGGCGAACCCTTGTGGTGCATTTCTCTGTCGGTTTCTATGGGGCTACTAAATTTGTAAATTTGAATAATAATGTGTGTAATCCATTTCATTATTTGGAAGTGTCATAAGCGCTGTTGTGAAAAACCCAATAAAAAGGGTAGTTTTTTACATTTTTAGGGTGACGCCGGGATTTTAGGGAAGCGGGATTCCATTTTTGGAATCAGCGACCCAAAAAACATAAACATAAAACATAAGTAGTCTGGTCTGTTTGGTATTTCCTGAGGTCATACCCCGCGTTTTAAACGGACTACACCTTGATTTAATAGACATCCAAAGTACCAGGAAGTCTATTTATTTTACATAAATTAATATTTATTTACATTATGTTACGTTATTTATTTTTGAAATATACAAAGTATATTTATTTTATTTTTGTTATTACAGTCTCGATTTGAATATTTTAGTATTTCATTTTCATCCTTTATACATTATTCTGGATATTGTTTAACAAACGAAACAATTTTTCACTACTAAATCAATGTATATATTTATAAATGCACAATATAATACGCACGTAAGTTTGGAACGTATGTTAAAAAATTACATTAACCTTGGACCAATAAATAACTATTAGGCTGCTACAGCTTGTGACGTAGCTTGTCATGTTAGGTCCTGTTATGGGTGTGCAATACCAGGACAAAACAGTCCCATACAGTCCTCTTCAATATTACTGATCTTTCATAGAATTTTGAAGATAATATTTTGTAATTTGCAGGAAATCGTTCACGAACATCTAAATTATAATTCGTAGGTGACGCAAATTGTAAATTATACGTTTTTATTAAAGACATTTGCTTACAAGCAAGACGAAAACCATGATTCACTTGATAGCAGTGTAAAATCGGGGCGAATTTTGGTACCTAATAACTGTACATGGAGCTTTCTGCAAATTTAAATGCCGTACGCACATATCGGAAACTATAAATAAGACCGGCATTAGTAAAAACTAAAGTGTGTACAAGTTATATTCTAGTCGCACTCGAGCGCTTTACCAATGTATGCCTTCTCAAGGTTGACTCCGCTTACTGGATTAGATGCTTTTACTCGAGTGGGAGTGGTATTGTACACCCTTAATGCCATCGATATCATTTTTGAAACTGAAGGCTGCTTTATCATATCCTTTGTAACCTTTTCATATTAAAATTAACATATTAATATTTGCACTCGTGTTTATTGTTTTAGAGCTGTATACGTTTAAAGTAAGTTGTAATTATGTTTTAGCGTCAAGAACAAACAATGTGGGTAATTCCTTTATGAAAGTATTGTTTGATTTTACTATAAAGTCCGTAGCTAAGCCGTCGTTTACCTTTTAGGACCTAATTAACTCGTGGTAATTAGTTCTTTTTGGACCATTTCATGTCGTTATCATAGTAAAACAAACATCGGCTTTTAATTAATCCAACCGAATGCAGAGAACGGGGGGAATGAAGGGAAAATGTAAACAATTTGTAACTGGATAGTGAAAATATTGTGTATTATGAAATGATGGACATAAACACGGTGTAGTAGAACCGTTTCTGAACATACCTTCCTAAATTTCTGTCTGCCTGAAAACGTACGATGTTTTTTGTTGTTGTTTATTATTTTAGTAATAAACTGCTCACAAATATTACAACAAATTAAAGAATAAAAAACTATGTACAGTACAGAACAGCACATTTATTGGTCCTTCACAACATGAACAACATTGCAATAGACTTCGTCACATACAGGCTTAATTTAGCCACTCAAACTTAAAAAAACTAACACGACAGATGACCCAGGCTTACTAAATATTGATTTCACAACTCAAATATTCCTTCAAGTTGCTCTTTCATCCATAAAGAGTATGATATAAAGTGGGAGGCGGTTCATTGAACAGTTTGATTCCTAAAGCTAAATGATAATTCTTGGATTTGTTCAATCTACGTGTTGGTTGTTCAAGAGTATGACAAAATCTGGTATTGTAATCATGAATCAGGCCTCTAACCGGGGGCAGATACAGGATTTCATTTTGTGAGGGATCATAAGAAGTGAAAAACAACATTACCGAGAATTTAACAACGACGGCTCTGGGAATAAACAAATATATAAACCCTATAAAATTAATAGTTATTTAATGCATTTGTAGGCCATAAATATTGTCTTGAAAGAGCAAGAGTTTCTTAAAGATTAAATAATAAAATAAACAATAATCATTAAATAGTTAACAGGAACGGTACTAAAATCAATAACTCCACAACACGATCATTAAATACACTTGGTTTCGCTAAATTTAAATTTAACACATACACTCACTTATTCAAGTCATACGGTGGCGCGCTCGTAAAACAATTAGCCCATCCGATAGAGATTGTTTCTTCTTATTGAATTTAACAGCAAGCGACATCCATACTGACTTAAAGAACCGCACATAGGTATATAAAATACAAAAACTATCAGGCAAGGAGTTTTTGCTTATTTGTTTTAAACACAAATAACAATAAATGTGGACTTTTGGGGTTTTTCATTAGTATTGATGAATGGATCACGATACTTCCAAAAATCCTACAAGTTGTTTTTTTTTATATACTCTGATTTTACTATTTGAAAAATAGTAGTTTTTAAGCTTGTCATTCACTGCCCTTGCTCAGGAATGCACGGCATCGCGCCGTCCACGGCATACGTCGTGTCATTCACTGCCCTTGCTCAGGAAGACATGGCATCGCCCCGTCCACGGCACACGACGTGTCATTCACTGCCCTTGCTCAGGAATGCACGGAATGGCCTTTCCACGGCACACGTCGTGTCATTCACTGCCATTGCTCAGGAAGACACGGCATCGCCCCGTCCACGGCTCACGTCGTGTCATTCACTGCCCGTGTTCAGGAAGACACGGCTACGCGCCGTCCACGCCGTCTTTTGAAAGATGTAAATCAAAATGTATAGTTCATAGTAATGTCCGACAAAAATGTATGTGTATTTTTTTAAGGATACCTCATTGTGTTGTTTGGAAGAGTAACAATAACTTAGGCGATGGAATAAAATTAATACTATAATTTCACTACGTCGAAATCACTTTGAAAGTTTCAAAGGTAATAATTATTCAAAGTTAGTGAATTGTCACAATATCATAAAACTTGAACAAGCGAGTTCGATTGTTTTATGCAAGTTACAAACTTTCAAGAACATGGCAAGAAATAAAACGTTTCTAGTGAATGTTTCATTTCTGGTTTTATCCGTTGACGAGATATCGTTACTAGTTCGCATTAAGTTTTCTATTTTTTACCGTTTTTTAATAAAAAAAACTAAAATACTTATCATTTGATGCCTCCCAATGCATAGAAGAAACATTGATGCAAAATCTGTCTTTTCCAATTTTAGCTATTTGTAAATACTGAAACTAAAAATCCAGAAAGTGTTTTAATTTAACCTTTTGAGGTCTACGAACTTAAAGGTTTGTTTCCGATAAACCTCCGTAAAGGACTTTACACGTACTGGTACGTTTTATATTTACCATGGCCACGAGAACTGATCCATGGCCGCGTACACTATTTAAATAAACGCCCACAGCTCAACAACGGTGATACGTAGAAGTTTGAAATAAACTGTGTTTTACTGTTCAAAGTACATTCTTTAAAAATGGTCCTCACTAATAAGTCCTATCTGTCTTAGTTTTGGAGTAAAAAAATATTTTCGTTTAAAAAATTACTTTACCCAAAGTATTTGTCTTTTATTTCTATGCTTAAATGACGGTTACTGGGCCGAAACAGCAACATCAGAAAACATCTCACCCATTATATTTCAAGTGAAACGGAGTAACAACTGCGCAATTTAATATAACATCAATGTGTGACTATGTATCAATTCAGAACATGTTCGTTCTAATTAATATTAATATTAAGTAAAAATACTAACAGTTTGCAACATCAGATAACATTTCACCTATTAGATCTTAAGTGAAACAGTGTAACAACTGCGTGCACAATTTAATATAATATGAATGTATTAAGTGACTGTGTATCTTTTCAGAACATGTCATGCAAGATCTGGAAAATTATTACCATACAGTAGTCATTATATAGTATATGTCGTTCTAATTTATAGGAATATCAAGTAAAAATATTAACAGTTTGCAACATCAGAAAACATTTC
>JAGFPH010000107.1:303198-314497 GCA_018207615.1 Philaenus spumarius | reverse complement strand
ATAACAACCCATGCTTACATTTAAGATTTTTCACCGACTCCTGACGGGCCGTCCCCCAGAGGAGGTGAAAAATCAGTCATATTCTAAAAAAGTAGTTTTTTATACCCATAAACAATTTGCAAAGTTTCAATTGTGTAAGTGGAACCTGGAAAAAGATATTGGGTTGTTTCGGAACTTTTTGCCACCCCTGTATAGCCTAAATAGAGTTAGCTTTATTATGCATTTTCAGATAAAATTAAATAAATATTGAAGCTACATCTAAGCTCCAATTTAATTATACAGATAAAATAACATAAATCGTGAAGTTTAAAATATAAATCTTTCGTGATTTCAGTCGGCTTTTTATGTCTAATTGTATATTTAGCTTGTGATCAGTAAAGAAATGTGTTTTCATTTAATCTTGAAAGCGAGAGATAAAAATCTAATTTGCAGGAAAAGTGAAATCAGGAGTAAAAAATAAATTAAAAATATCAACCGGAGAAAAGTATATTGGCAGAGTATCGGCGCTTTTCTTCGACTGTGTTTCGACTAAAATAATAATTATAAGCAAAAGTTAAGAGAAAATCAAGGCTTTATCATCTGTACAGTAGAATGTAAACTTCAAGTGTGTAATTTATTTAGTTGAATTAAACAGCATCTTCCATGTAATTATTTTAGGAAAAGGGAAGTGTGGGACTATGAATTGGAATGGCGACGAGTGTTCTAATAATTACTATTACTATTGTGTGTTGTTAGGCATACGCATACCTTCAAGTGAATAGTGAATAGAGAATTACAATTTTGGTAGTGTTTTTAGCCATTGCCTTGGAATCCGACAAGTGTTTAAATAATTACTATAGCCATAATGTTTTAATTAGCTAATTAGAAACACTGAAGCCCCAACCACAAGTTCGGTGAATAAAACTATACAAATAAACTGAAAAACATTTATTGATATAGTTATTCTAATTCCCTGATGTACATTTCGGTAACCAAGTTATCATCATCGGAGGGTTCTAAATCTGAACTAATGCTAACATGAATGATTCTATAAAGCTAAACAGACCTATTCTCCCCCCTTTCCCTTCTTCAGGTATATCAACAAATCATAAGTGACCACGCCAAGGACTTGTTTCAAAAAGTAGGTAGAAGCGGCTAACGGTACTCGTCCCTGTCCTTGGGAATGGCCCGAGGTTGCGAAATGAAACATGTTACACAGATTACATGAAACTTCTTAAACTACCGGAAAAAAGTTTACAATGCATCTTACAACTTACTAAAATAACGAATAATACATATCTTCAACGGATAAAATTTGAAAATTATATAAAATGAACTAATCAATAAATTAGCAATAAAATTTACATAAAATAGAAACAACAAAATACAAAGTTCTACGGCTTATTAATGACAAGGTTTTACCTAGGTTTCAATAAAGCCATCAAGCACGTTCCTTATTTTAATAACTTGTAAGATGTATTGTAAACTGTTTTCCCGTAGTTTAGAAGTTTCATGTATCTGTGAAACATGTTTCATTTCGCATGTTTGTTCTCTTTAATTAAAAAACAAATAGCAAGACTATTTGTTTTTTAAATCTCAATAGCACAGATCACAGTTCTAACCTCTATAGCACGTCTTTTTGCAAACCCGAACCTTTATAGCAAGAGTGCAACCTCAATAGTAAGTCGTTTTACACAACGGAACCTTTATAGTACTACTTCATCCTTCCCAGTGCACAGTTCTCACGGTTAATGACTAAGCGGAACGCATGTTTTGAAGAAAACGACGTCTTAAGCTCAGGTCTAAACATTAAGGCTCGGCTCTCTACATTCAAAACTGCGAAGTTGGGTACCAATTTCAATGTTAAATAACCAAAACATACCTTCACTATTAAGCATATTTTTGTGTTGTTTTTGGCAAAAAACGAAAGCTGTATTTTTTTTCTTAAAGTAAAATAGATTGTGAGTGTTGATTGCTAAAGTTTTTTGCAATATCTCTTTTTTCAACTGAGTAAAAAATTAATAAAGTTTACTATTTTTTACTATTTATATCATACGTTTATGAAAACAATAACACGGGTTTTGAAAATGTATTCGGCAATCAACATCCGCATATGATAGTACTTCAAAATGAAACCAAAATTTTAAATTTATTCCACGAATTAACGGAAAAAAATGACTTATTCTATAGCATTGCTCTTATGGGAATCAGATTCAATATGGCGGCAGGGTAAGCGCCCCCTTAAGGCCGCCTTCACACGAAGCCACTTAGCAGCGCTTCTCGGTGGTTGGTTCTCCCTTCACACGGAGCCACTTAGCAGCGCTTCTCAGTAGCCGGCGTTGTGTCGCTTCTACGGCCGTAGTAGCGCTTCCACGCCCGTTGTGTCGCTTCTCCTTTATATTCAAAATATGGTTCAAGAAAGACATTTCCGTAATTTAGACAAATATTTTTTCTAAAAATGGATTTTAAACTATAATGTTAAGGAGAGTCGGATGACTCCTAGGGCAAAAAAATTAATTAAACAAATTTGTTCAGCTTATAATGTTGTATAGGCTAGGTCTTTAGATGTAATTTAAATCCAATTTCATGTAAATATGTTGAGTAGAACATTTTTTGTAGGCTTTTTGTAATTCAATGCAACAAACAGTATTGGTAAAACGATTGCTTTCAAAATAAAGTATTAAAGTATAAACTGCGTTTCCCGAAAGTCTTGTTTTTATCTACAAAGGAACATTTTTCTTTGTAGAAACCATAAGAGATAATTAATTTTGTTTTTGTTTTTTTGGTATAATAACATGCGCATTTTAACATGAGCATTTAAACAAATTTTAGATTGAAAAAAATTATATGAATTTTTATGACTCAAATTTGGAAATTGTTTTGACGTTTGTGAAACAATTTACAATAATTTTACTATAAGTTATTTTGAGAAATCATTGTGTTAAATTGTAGAGAAAAGTATACTCTAACATATTGTTTTTTTTTTTAAATATGATGTTATCTTTTTTGGTTCCTGAAATAAATGTACCTTTGTTTACGTACTTTAACATAGGTAACATATTGCCATCCGACTCAACAAACTTTCACATTTATTTTTTATATATTGATAGTAAACTATACATTTAATTAACATAATTCTAGTCTTCAGTCAATTAATTTTAAATGTTAAACACATCAGTCGACAAATCACTTTGATTCGAAGAAACGTCGTCTGGGCTTTGGGCTCGGAAGGACGTTTTGGTCCATAACTGGTCTGAATGCTGTGTGGACTGATTTTCGTTTTTTCAATAAATAAAACTTAAGAACATCTGCAAGTTTCAACTGATTAATCAAGACCGATATTGTGTTAACGCCGGCCACGCATCGGTTCTCTTCGAGCGACTAAAAAAGTGGCGACGTGTGAAACCTACCATTTAAAACAATGTTTCGACAGCAGCAGCGCTTCTTTTAATCGCCGAGATCTGTGGCGAAGGCAAATTCTGTAACAGGCAGTGGCCCTACTAATTTAGTGGCTGTGGCGGTGTGTGAAAGCTGCCATATATTTCTAGCTTTAGTCGACGGAAGCGCTTCTTAGTGGCGCTGCTAAGTGAAGGAGCCTAAAACCCAGTTTCCTTACCTTCCCGACCCTCATCAACTGTGACAGCCCTCTGAAAAGTCTGTTATGTGATGTTTATTTGTATTTAGTTTTTTTTTTCTATTTACTGTACAAAAATGAACGTTTTTATTTACTAACCAGTTATATTACAGAATGGACGTTGCTACAACAAACTATTGGGAGGGGGGGCAAAATCTAAAATTTCCCAACAATTTTGATCAAATTCGCAACTTTTGTGTGAGGGTACCAGAAGGGAATCTGGGTTGTGTGGAATAAATCCCAGTGGAGATGGGCCCTGGAGGCTCACCCTCGGATTTTATTTGAAAAATGGACTTCTCTAAGCAGGGTTTTAACAATGTAGGTGCTATATTGAGTACTTTAAAAGTTTTTAATATTTTACAAGAATTTTAACATGATAATCACATTATTGAAACACATTCCCCATATTTTCCCCACCATTTTCTTTTCCCATATATTTGCAGCAAAATTTAAAATTTCCCCTTTTGTGGAAAAACCAATCTGGCAACACTGTTCTGGCGGCCTGGATAGCAAGGGTTGGAATTAAATTTCCCAGAACATCATTTTAAAAGAAGACAATGTATTTATTTGGTACAGAAATATTTGGATTTGTCCAACATTTTTTGATTGGAAATTATAAGTCGCATGTTATTTGTAAAATGTTGGTAATTAACAACAAAAAATTTTGAAAAACAAACCCATAGTTGGAGTTTTTGCGTGCAATTTAGTAAAAAAAAAATAAAAATTCTAACATTTACAAAACTCAAATTTCCAAACTTTTTGAATTTTAAAATGTCGAACGTATTACTCAACTTGTTCTGTGAGTAAATTTCAAACCGATACACCTCATCGATATTAATATAAAATGGTGAATCATTATTTACAGGAATCGGTAGGAATAGTAATAAAGTAATTACTAGGTCTACTGTTAATATGGTCTACTATTAATGGATGAAAATTCTGAGAACGGCTTAATATTTCGTATACAAGGAAAATCTGAAGGGTAGACGTGATTGAGGAACGTACTCTACGTAAAAATATTATTTTATTAATATGTAACAAATTTGGTCCGCCTTTTTGAATATAACTTTTTTTTAATAGGAAAGTGGTCATATGATACATCATTTCAATATAGAATTTTAAGACAAAATCAATGGTAAAAACCGCACATCTATATCTCAAACAGTTCTGAAGATATTTGAATTTATTTACATACCTCAAAATAAAATATAACAAAATAATTATTATAAATTTCGGATTTGCATTTAGTGTTGCAAGAGCATATGAAAAGTTGCAATATTCCTCACAGCTATTGGGGTAGCCCCCTCATATATTAATTTTGGTCTAAGATATTTTTGTTTTAAGCATTTAACTAATCATAGTTTCTTCTAATCGTCTTTTGGTAAACTATCTATGTTTTGAACGTAATCACTGCATTTCGTCGAGTGATTTAATTTAATTCAAAATAAAAACTTTTATGATTTAAAAAATGGGAAAATATGTACAGAATCTGATCTAGGGACGCTTGTTCAAGATCATTGGGAATATTAGAAAACATATTAACGAAATACAAAAACCAACACCCCTCCTACCATCCAATCTCAAAAATATTTAATGGACACATATGGCTTGTGATACATAAAATTTAATACCTTTAAAACCCATGAATTTCTTTGGTAAGAAACTAAAAATCAGTTAACTCGTTCATTCACTACGTTTAAATTTTGATTGTATACGTTACCGTTATAATTTTATATCGTTTAAAAGATTTAAAGAGATATCCATAATCGGTTCTCGGGACAGTTTTTTCATCTTCTATGGCAACCGCAGAAAACCTATATTCAAATACCCTCCAAGCCCACTCATAACACCTCATGCCAATAATGTTTAATGAATGCATATGACTTGTGCTACATCAAATTCAAACTCTTCAAAAACATTAATTTCTATGGTAATGAAATAAAAATTGCTTGCCATATTTGTTTGTTAAACTGAGAATAATAGTATGTTGCGGTTGTTCATTTCAACAAGTTAAAAGACTCTTTTTACTAAAACAAAATCAGTACGGCTTGTGGCACATCTAAATAATTTTGGTTCTCGTAGAATGCTTTTCGGGAGCTAGGAATATTGACACTTCCTAGTACGTATATTTTTGAAGTAATATTGTACATTAAATACAAGTGTCAGACCACGCTGTATAAGGATGTACATGGTTATGGTAGTCGATTCAGAAGCTACCTACGACTAGGCCAACACAGGCTCAGTAAGCACAAAAAGCTACTATCACAAGCTGGTGTGCCTTAAATAAATAAATTACCAGAAAGCTGTAAAAAATATTCAACACTTAACCTATTAAAAAAAAAAGCCTTAGACAACTTTTGTTTTCTGGATCTTTTATTCGGTGGAGGAGTTTATCGACCGAGGGTATTCCTGAGTTATCCCTGTGGTTGAGTGCAGGCATGTGTTGATAAGGAGTAAACTTTAGTAGTTAAATTGATTTAAAAAATTTTATTTGTGTGTAGTAATTGTTAGTAATATTTTTTTATGTTCTATCTGATATGTTAAATGTCCTTAAATTAATCATTCTTAGTAATTTTAATGTTCTTGTGCTGTTAAAAAAAATTATAGTTGTTGATATTACACTTTTAATGTTTTGAGATTCTATGTAATGTTGCTAATTAATTGTAGTTTTCTTAATTATGACGTGTCTTACACAACATAGTGTTCTCTTCTGTAGATAAATAAAATAGAAATACAAACAATATCAACTACTTTTTCTGTTTCAGACCACAATTGAAGAAATTGAAGTGAAAGTTCAGTCTGCAATCAAAGGTAAAAAAAACTTCTTTTTTTCTCATAAGATTAGGAGGTCCTTTTTATCATTCTGTCATCAGGTAAACTTGGTTATTGTTTCTGTTAAATTTGTCCAATTTTAAATACTTGAACCTTGCATACATTGTTTTTTTTTATAGTTTGATAATTTCCATAAAATTCCAGAAAATTATTTGAAAATTAAAATCTTTCATCGTAGCGACCGAACACGTTAGCCAATTTTTAATTTTCTTATCACAAAATTTATTGGGATTTAAAGGGATTTCAATTCGATGTACCACAAGTAATTTGTGTAATTTTTAGATGGGTTGGTTGAAGGGGAGTGTTTTTTGGGGATTTTGTAAATTAGTTTTCTAAAATCCCCTAACGGTACCGAGATCGTCTTTTATATCTCTTTCTTTTTATAATAGTGGTTTTAAGTTTTTTCTAAACTACCCTGTATGATAATAAGTAGAGTCCGCGACAGTATAGCGTAAAATGGAGTGGGGGAAGGTCATTGACCTTGGGCCACGCCCCCTTTTTTTGGGTGTTTTTTGGGTCTTTTTGGTTCCTAACCTAAGCCACGCCCCCCTTTTTTTGGGTGTTTTTTTGGGTCTTTTCGGTTCCTAACCTAAGCCACGCCCCCTTTTTTTGTTGGGTCCTAACCTAAGCAATTTTTTGGGAATTTAGGATTTTGGGTTTTTTTTGGGGGTCCTAACCTAACATTTTTGGATTTTGGGTTTTTTTTTTGGGGGTTCCTAACCTAACATTTTTTGGAATTTTTGGATTTTTGGGGAATTTTGAAATTTTGGGGATTTTGGATTTTTAAAGATTTTGGGGAATTTTGAGCCGCCATCTTTTTTTTTGCAGCCATCTTGTTTTGTAATAATTAATATTTAATTTAATTTAATTTTTTGCTTTGAAAAAAGTTTGGGTGTCGCCGAGAGTCGAACCGGGTATCACCATGACCCGAGTCCGCAGCGTTAGCGGTTAGGCTACGCCGACTCTGTTGAGAAAGTAATATCTTGTGAGGTATATAAGTTTATCATCCGTCAGCAACCTTGTGTCAGATACAAGGTGTTATAGTGTTGTCGGGATATAGTATAAATTGCATTATAACAGCCCGAACATTACCGATCGTTCCCGAATCCGACCGAAGGTCACTTAGAAGAAATTATTAGCTTTAAATTGTTATAGTACCCTTGTAATATAGCATAAATTGCATTATATAATCCCGAACACTCCCGATCGCCCCCGAGTAAATCCGAATTGGACTTAGAGAAATTAAGACTAGCAAACCGGTATTTTCCGAACGTAAGGCTCTCCCGCAACCCTCGAAATTCGTACTCGGACGAAATAAAGCTTAGGCTAACCGTAGGCGCTGCCGTAACCCTTGTTAATATATTTCCCCCGGTCTTACCCGAACCAAAACGACGGGCTTGACCGAGCTTAGGCTTCGCTGTACCCCGAATTATTTTTATAAATTGTGTTATAACGTATGGAAAACCAAGCTAACCCAAACGTAAAGTTCAGCCCGAGTCCAATCCGAACTTAGTAAAAATTAAAATTTTGGCTAACATTAGGCTCGGCCGTAACCCATGCGTATGATATACGTAACTACATAACCGACCAAAATATAACGTAATGTTTCTAAAAAGTAAAACAAGTTGTACTCGGTCTAACTCAACCCCGGGGTCACCCCTCCCCCAAATTTTGCAACAAAATTTCGAAAAAACGGAAATGTTAATGTTTTTAACGGAGGCTTAAGTGCAAACGAATTCTAAAATATATTTCGTACACGTAGGCAAATATTCAGCACCGTCGTGATTAGAGCTATTTCCCAGCAACGGAATTTCTCCGCAATGGTTATTAATATAAAATTCACTCAACTCAACGTAAGGCTCTGCCGCATCCCATGCGTATGATATAACTGTTTCTACCGGTATTTTTCAAACATAAGGCTCTGCCGCAACTCTTACAAACCGTAACTAAACCGAAATAAAACTTTAGCTAACCTTAGGCTCTGCCGCACCCTTGTGTATGATATACGTAATTACATAACCAAACTTAACCGAATCCGCCTGTATTACTTAACGTTAAACTTTCTCTATCTAAAATTTGTTTCAATATAAAGTCTCCATATGTTTGTCGGTAGACACGGTAGCTTAGTAATACAATCACGGCTTTAGCTTTTACATTAAAATTATCAATAATTACTCTAGGTTGTGTACCGTTTATTCGATTGGTTATTAATAAAATGTCTCTGTTTTATAACGTGATTCTTTTTACTAGATACTTTACCACTTCTACGACCTTAAGCTCTGCCGCACCCTTGATTTACATCAAAACTTTCGGTAATGATTTTATGTTCTAAATTATTTATTAGCACGATTATACTTAACGCTTTTCCCCCGAATTTTGTAGTCTAATACTTTTAACTGACTAACATTTCTGTACATTGTTATAAAATCGACACCCCAGCTAGATGCTGACTAGACATTCCAATAGTTAGCAAATGTAATGTAAATCTTTTACAAATTTTGTGGCCCAGACCTATCCGATCTTTTTCGAACTAAAAACTTAGGCTTCGCTGTACTCGTGACTGTTTATACTGTACAAACCCCGCATAGATTGTACTTTGAGGTTATGTTACAACTTCAATTATTTATTATAATTACTTGCCCGAACGTAAGGCTCTCCCGAGTCCAACCGAACAACACTTAGCCGAACTAAAAATTTGGCTTACCTAACCTTAGGCTCTGCCACACCCTTGTGTATGATATACGTAATTACATAACCAAACTTTAGAGTAGATTTACACATTCCAAACGAATCAGCAAAAATTTATGTTAGCATGTGTAACAATGCCGAGTCGGCAGAATTGTATCCGTTGTACTGTCTAATGAATTCGCTGATTCTCTACCAGAACGCGCTACCGTCGGACGGGTTAATATTTCTAAAACTCTCTACCAGAATGCGCTGGCGTCAAAACCTTGTAAGAAATAAATTACATTTAAATTCTGTTTGTTTTATATTACTTCCCCATATTTACCATGGCTGCTATTATTTGCCAGTTTTTAATACACAATGTTGTGCAATAGCCTCTAACACCATTGTACTAAAATCTCGTTACACAGCGTTAACCCAGGAATCAAGGCGGTCACTGACCCCTAGACATGTACAAAAACCGTGTCACTCTTTTCCAAACACTTTTTTTCTTGTACACATTAAAATGGTAAAGAAATGGTTATAGGAATGACTCATTAAAACAACTTTGTTACACAAATAAATACAGTTTATTATTAATAATTCCCTCTCATTACAACACTAAAGTATTTACAGTAATAACGGCTATTAGAATACAAAATACATTGGATATAAATAAAAATACAATGTTTTGGCCATTCGCCCTGCAAATAATTTCGGTGTTTACAGTCCGTGGTGTTCTTTTAACTTAAGAAGAGAATCGTAATAATATTTAGCACTTTTTAAGGCACACTTACTGTCGTATTGAAAGTGCTGAGGTAATATACAATTAACCTCTGTACAGTGCGAGTATCTTTCCATCTCTGGTAATTCTTCCACGTGTGGCAGAAGCTTTCTCAAAAACTGAGCTTTTTCCAATCCTTTTGTGTAAATTATGGAAAACGGATTGCAAAGCGTGCGTATCACGTCTTCGTCGTAAGGAACGTCACCTTCTTCCCAGCCGATATGATGATAGTTTTTTTGTAACCAAAGGGCTGTCCTCCGAGAGCCACTATTCAGTTGATCAAATGTATAAGGCGGTTTGAAAACAACGACACTGGAGAAATTCTCACCGACTATAGCAAACTCTTTGACTATTAACTTACAGTTGTTATCGTGGTAACCGCGAAACTCAACTACTGCCTGCATATTTTTTGAACAACTTCACCTCTTCGTACAATCTGTCCACTTCGGGGAGTGTGCTGGAAACGAGTTCGTCTGTGGTTAGGCACTTAATGATGTACTCGCGCAAATCCTCCTCGTAATAAAATAATTCTTTAATACGAAGGTTTATCAGAGGTATGGCGTCTTTAAACAGTCCCCACTCCGACAGGTTCAAGTTTAAAAAATGCTGACCGTCATTGAATGTAACATAACGTTTTCCAAACACCGTTGCTACTCGAATATTCCCAACACTTAGAGTAAAACCGTGAGTAGCCTTTCTTTTTTTCAAACTTTTTTCAAAGCAAAAAATTAAATTAAATTAAATATTAATTATTACAAAACAAGATGGCTGCCAAAAAAAAAGATGGCGGCTCAAAATTCCCCAAAATCTTTAAAAATCCAAAATCCCCAAAATTTCAAAATTCCCAAAAAATCCAAAAATTCCAAAAAATGTTAGGTTAGGACCCCCAAAAAAAACCCAAAATCCAAAATTCCCAAAAAATGGCTTAGGTTAGGACCCAACAAAAAAAGGGGGCGTGGCTTAGGTTAGGAACCGAAAAGACCCAAAAAAACACCCAAAAAAAGGGGGGCGTGGCTTAGGTTAGGAACCAAAAAGACCCCAAAAACACCCAAAAAAAGGGGGCGTGGCCCAAGGTCAATGACCTTCCCCCACTCCATTTTACGCTATACTGTCGCGGACTCTACTATAATATAATAATATGTTCTTATAAATAACCACTTGAGGTAAGAGTTATAATCATACAGGGTGATGTAAGAGTTCAGCAACCCCTTTGTAATTTTAAACCTATTACAAGTATTAACTCGAAACTTTCAGGAAGTTACATTGGACAAATTCTGCACCTTTTAGGGGTTTGAATGAATTTTACCCTTATTCGGTTAAGTTGTAAGTCAAAAAATTTAAATAGTAACCCTTTTTGTGTGATAAATCGTTTTATAGCCATCGTTGAAAATTGGTTTAAAGTAAAC
>JAGFPH010000107.1:279648-293432 GCA_018207615.1 Philaenus spumarius | reverse complement strand
TAAATGTAATTTTTAATTTAATATTGACTACGTATTCAACGATCGATTAGTTTGAAATAAAATGCAGATTACTAAAAGGACATTCTGGGGAGGGGACAGGTCCCGTTCGTCCCCACTGTCGGTGCGCCACTGATCCTGCGTAAAAATACTCATTATTTAAAAAAAGAAATCACCGAATTTATTATTTAAAAAAACGAGTAGTAGAGAATTTAAGTATGTAGGCCTAAGGTAAAGAAAACAGAAGGAAACCCATTTAAATATAAAACATTGTTTGTTTTTCCCACCCCTCTTCTTTGCCGATGTACATAGTGTCGAAACACTTCCATCGTCAATGATCCTTTAAATTCCCCATCTCCCCCCGTCCCCCTTCTCTCCTTCTATCTATCATCAATATATGCTTCACATTTTTCGTCTTAAGATTGTTGAACCCTCGAGATACAATAAAGAAGTTAGAGTTTGTCAATATTTAAATCAAGGCTAGAGACAAACAAATGCGAATGACTAACAGTTGGGAACTGTTTAGTTTTATTTTCTGTTTATCGAAAGAACTAAACTTGGATATAATTTGTTACTGTAGGCAAGCTGGCTTTTGCTGGTGAAATTATGTTTGTTTGTAAGTTTGTAAATATTTTGTTGAGTTGAATTTATTTCTTTTATTTTAGTCTTCTACTTTCCTTTGACTGTGCATGTTGTTAATGTATTTAAACGTACGTAATTACCGTTGTTTGTGTTTTGTTTTAAATAGTTAACCAACTCTGTTGTCCTACTTAAACTAATTTCACCGCACTAATGTTAAGATAATATTGAGGATATATTGGTTTAGAGGTACGGAATTTATGTATAACACTTAGGCGAGGAAATAAAGCACTCGACCTCCGAAATTTGATGCTAAGGACGGATTGAGATGGGGTTTTTTGCATTCGCTTCCAAAAACTATCTGAAAAAAATTTACCTACTTTTTATTTTATAATTTTTTTAATTTGCATTTGTGCAGTGCAAAATGCATTCGTAAAATGCATTTTCTGAAGTCAGTTAGAAAAAATTCATAACTTGATTATTAATACTTGGAATGGACTCAAATTAGGTTCCTGGGGGTTTCCGAGGTTGAACGAATTTTCTTTTCGTTTGCGCGAATGTTACAGAAAAACTCCCGTGGATGACGTCGATGTTCAGATTCCGGGGGATGGTCCCCGATGCCAGATTCGAGAAGAGCGCCCCAAAAAAACCCTGATACGATTTTCGGTTCATTTGTGTGAATGTCACAGGAAAACTCCAGGAGATGACGTCGATGTCGAGGTTCCGGTGCACCAGGTACCCGGGGGGGGGGGGGGGGGGATCGCCGATGCCAGATTCAAGAAGATCGCCCCAAAATCCCCAGGTCAGGAGTTTCGTTTCATTTGAGCGTGAATTTCAGGAGAAGCATCAAGTATGAGGTTCATCAGCAATCCTAAGCTCCAGGTCGGCGATGGACAAATTTTGAGGTCATATTCGGGATCTGCGACCTCGAAAACCCTCAGGAACCTGACTTGAGACCATTCCAAGTGTTATTAACCAAGTTATGATTTTTTTCTAAGTGACTTCTGAAAATGCATTTTCTGAATGTATTTTGCACTGCACAAATGCAATTTTCAAAAATTATAAAATGAAAAGTGTTTACATTTTTTTCCGATAGTTTTCGGAAGCGAATACAAAAAACCACATCCCAATCCGTCCATGGCTTCAAATTTCGGGGATTTTGGCTCTTTTTGTGCTTTATTTCCTCGCCTAACTAGCAAGCCCTCGTGAAAAATCACAGGCAGATTAATTAGATACACATCAGAAATACATCATAAAAAAAATATTATTTAAAAACAACAGACTTTATCTAGGCCTACAACTCGGTAAATGTGTACAATTATAAACATACAAAACTGTCGGCCTATTCGATAAAATTTTGTATTTATATACGTTATTATATATTTAAAGAAAGATAACAATATTATCATTTAATAAATGTTTAGTTCATATTGATAGATAAATGATTTATTAGTTATTAATAGACTATTAAGTTAAGAAATTAATACTCGTATATGTTTATATGTTTACATCTTCGTATAGATGTACGAATGTTTCCGAAGCTAACTCATATTTAAAAAAAATCTACTTCACAAGAATTTATAAAGATTGAAGTTGTAAACATAACCCCAAATTATAATCTATACTGCAAACAATTTTTTAAAATTAATAAGTTTTAAAATATATTTATTAGAATTAATATTTATTTTAATAAATAAAATAATTTACTACATTTATTTTTTTATTTATATAATAATTGTTGATGATTTAAATCATAAATAGTTTAAATTAGGATTTAGGTACTGAGTATACCATTATTAAACCATATTCATAAATATGACAAAAACTCTTGGGATTTAATTTTTTCTAAATCATAATTAATGTATATTTTTTTTTAATTTCAATGTTTCTGTATCATTAAAAGGAATACACATCTAACTGTATGTAGAATACAATACATAGAAAAATGGAAAAATCTGAAATTCTTGGCTCGGCCATTTTGGATTGGCGTATTGGACAGGGACCTTACACCAATTTTCTCGCTCAACGAGGTCTTTAAAATGAGGTATCACACAATAACGGTTACTATTTATAAACTTTGACTTGCAACCCTTACCCCTTAACAGTATAAGGGTAAAATTTATTCAGAATTCAGAATTTGCCCAATATAACTTTATGAAAATTTGAAGTTAGTACTTGTAACAGGGTTAAAATTACGAAGAGGTTGCGGAACTTTTGTATCACTTTGTATGTGACTTTAGTAAAGTCACATATAACGTGTAGGGGTAAGCACCCATACACTGTTGTAGGGGTGGGAAAGGGATGATGTGTAAAAATACTTTAAAACAACTGAATTAGAGTGAAATTGTTTTCAAGCTCGCTGACTGACACTCCAAAAATATTTTAAATAATATTTTGTTCAGGAAAAAATAAAAACTGTTTTGTAGTAAAGCACGGATATTAAAGCTCTTATTAGGCTATGTATGGGTTTATAACACTTTAGTAAGTCTCTGAACACCTAATATGTTAAACTACTTAGTCTCTAGTGTCTAACTTTGATAGGCTATGTTACTCCCGTTAGACCATTATTTTATTAGTCTTCCACTTAACCCTTAACCTTATAAGCGTCAGGCTACTAGTAAACTAGTCGGTACGTTTAAATCAAAATTGGTTAACAAAAAATAATAGTTAATACGTCTTGTACTTAGGACATTCTGACCATTAATTTTGTATATTGTTTATTATAAGACGACTTTCTCGCAAATAATACACAAAAGTGTTAGTCTGTCCCGAGAAAGCAAGAAATAAACGGAGTTTTCCACTTATCTTATCACAGACTAAATATTGTCTGACAAACAAGTCAGTTATGTTATTGCATAGACCAAAACGTGCTCTATCCAGTCATATGTTTTTATGGTCTGGTTCTACGGCTAAGATACGGATTTTTATATCCATCTATATTTTGGCAGTATAAAACAGGCGTTGGTTTTTTATTTTCATCTATGACTAATATTGGTGAATTAGTTACCTGTTGTACACCATTTTTTCGTAGACAAATTTGCTACAAAGAAAAAAAATATATGTTTGACAGCTGATGGTAGAAATTATTAGTAGACACATCTGCTTTGAAAAGGACATTCTAGTTCTCATTTCTCATCCTAGTGTCGGCATTGTATTCTGTATTGTGCCTTGCGTAAGTTGTGTTGCGAGTGAATGTGTTTGGTGATTTACAGTATGTGTGTTATTTATAATTATTTTGTATTATTAGTGAGTTTTATATTGTGAAGTTAATGCATGTATTTAATTATATTGCAATTGAAAGTAGTTGCAATATAGTTAAATATAGGCTTAATCCTATTTGTTTGTAAAAAGAAGCCATATTCTAAACAACTATTTATATTTCTGGATTAGGCCTATAAAGTAATTATACAAATGCTTTTATAAATAAACATTGTTATAAAGCATTTTTTGTACATTTTATGAAATTATTTTATTATTTACAATTCATAGGCCTATTTTATATTATTCTTTTTTTTTAATTCAAATAGCCTAGAATACATTTTTATAAAATTGCTTATTTTTATTATTTTACCACCAAAACAATTTATTTTATTAGGAAGTAAACACTTTTTTTACTGTTTCATGTAAATAACTTGTTTTCTACATTTTGTATATTTTGGATTTATAACTAAACAATTTTTAGTATTTTTCCAAAACCCTTACTTTAGAAACTTTGGTTTACCAGTTTAGTTTTTTTTTTAAACGCAAAAAAAGTTAAAGACATTTTTTTATACAAATATTTTATCTACAAGGATTTTTTTTCCATACTTTCCTCAAATATAATAGTAGAGTCTATATACTTTATTTGAATAGGATACATTGTATAGTGTTTTAAATAGCATAGGTAATTTTTTGTAAATTGCTATTTTTTTTATTTTACCATAAAACATTGTATTTTTTTATAGTTTAATGTAAAGAACTTTTTTTTTCTATATATTTTGTATATTTCGAATTTATAATTACATTGTTTTCTGTATTTTTCCAAAAGTTCTCGTTTTGAAACTTTTGATTAACAATTTAGTTTTTCCGTTCTAAACGCAAAATAAGTTAGAGAAAGATTTTATAAAATATTTTATCTACATAGCAATGTTCTTCATACTTTCCTGAACATTAAAATGTATAAAACTATAAGATAGAGAAACATTTTTTTAAATATGTTATCTACATAGCAATGTTCTCCATACTTTTCAAAATAATAAAATGTATAGACTAATAGTATATAAGATAGAGAAACATTTGATTAAATATGTTATCTACATAGCAATGTTCTCCATACTTTCCTGAACAATAATATGTATAAAACTATAAGATAAAGAAACATTTTTTTTTAATATGTTATGTACATAGCAAAATGTTCTCCATACTTTTCTCAATAATAAAATGTATAATAGTATAAGGTAGAGAAACGTTTTTTAGATATGTTACCTACAAAGCAATGTTCTCCTTATTTTCCTGAACAATAAAATGTATAATAGTATAAGATAGGGAATCTTTTTTTAGATATGTTATCTACAAAGCAATGTTCTCCATACTTTCCTGAACAATAAAATTTATAAAATTGTAAGATAGAGAAATTTAAAAAAAAAATATGTTATATATATAGCAATGTTCTCCATAATTTTCTCAATAATAAAATGTTTAATAGTAGAAGATAGAGAAAACAATTTTTAAATATGCTATCTACAAAGCAATGTTCTCCATACTTTCCTGAGCAATAAAATGTAAAAACTTTAAGATAGAGACACATTAAAAAAAAATGTTATCTATATAGCAATGTTCTCCATACTTTCCTGAACAATAAAAGGTATAATAGTATAAGATATAGAAACATTTTTTTAAAAATATTTTATCTACAAAGAAATGTTCTACATACTTTCCTGAACAATAAAATGTATAATAGTAAAGATAGAGAAAATGTTGTTTAAATATGTTACCTTCATAGCAATTTTCTCACATATCCTATCTTTGTTATATTCTAGCCGACTATTGGCTATTGGCATATCAACACCATATTCTATCATTCTAAGCGTACATATTCTAGCTCATATAAAAAGTCTGTATAAATATATAAGAACATCGAGCTTATCTACCCATCCCATACATTGGTTGCATAATTGTATTGTTTCTCAGGACGTGGAATTTCAACAAATTTGTTTTGGGTCATATCGCACCTCTTACAAACATCGGAATTTCTAACCGATACAAAATTAGAAGCACATAAAACGACTTTCTTGTCAAACCATTTTGCCATTTTTTTCAGAAGGAGTGAACAATTATTACTGAGTTGACCTCAGCCCTCCAAGTGGTAGAGCTGTACACTATTAGATTTAGTTAGCTAGTTTTTCATTCTTCCACCAACAAATATAGGGCAGCTTCATAAATGCGGAAAATAGAGGCTTACAGACGTAACCCTGACTGTAAACGTACGGAAATGTGCATGCGTGACAATGTATGGTAGTATGAGTTATTAAGCACAGCTTTCTCTCACACATTAAACATTAACGGATAAATTATTCTGCTAATATTCCTCCGCGAACAACAAGTTGATGTGATAACCACCAGAGTGCAGGCTAAACACTCGAGTACGAACACAAATTCGGCGCGTACATGCTTCCACAATAACTTGGATTTTTCCATCATAAATTATATAAAATTATTGACATTACTTTTATTTGAAAGTCAATTAAACTTCGAATGTGGTGATCTTTACTTTTGATATTTGCATTATTGAATAAGAAAAAAATCACAAACTTTGATTTTGAGTTAAGTCAAGATCAAATTTAGTTACAAACAAATTTTAAAAACTATAAAATATCCACATTCGGACTGTCCTAACTTTTAAAATGACACATTCAGGATAATGTTCTTATCACTATTACTCCAGTAATCTTATTACCCGTTTAACATTGCTCATGGAAGTTGAAATTCAAGATGGTAGCTCGGTCGGCCGAACCTTAACACCATTCTTATATATAGTAAGTAAAATCATCCTCAATCGAAATTTAAAAATTCTTGACCATCGTTTAATTTAATTATACTATTTTATCGAGAAATTTATTTAAAATAGTGTTGTACTACTAAAAAATTCCTGTGTTTCATATAAAAACATATTTGAATCAATCAAAATAGTTAAAAGTTTTTTTAATGTTTTTGCCTGTCAGGCCCAGCCCGTCCACTTACGTAACTTTTTTTTTACCGCAAGGCGATGTTTTTTTATACCAGCTGTCCATAAATGAAGAAGAATGGTGCAAATTAGTGGGCTCTATCTTAGCCCTATCAAAAATGGCGGCCAGTCAAAGTTGAAAACATCTTATTACCGCATATTTTTAATTAGGTACGTTACAATACCTTTTATTGGTAACAAAGCTAAAGAATTACCTTAATTCTAAATTTATATTAACTACTCAAAACGTTATTCCCAGGTTATTGATATTATCACTAGACTGTTATCAGTAGTTGTGCTTTTAACGTAGAAGACTACAATAAAAATAATAAACTTACGTTTATTATTTTTAATCATATAATTAGATTACATGTTTAATATTACTTTTTATTTGCCCACAAAATTTGAGCTTTCAAAAATTAAATTTATTGTAAGTCAAATAATACAAATAAATGCTTAGATTTGATATATTTACTTAAAACAACGCGTATACAATGCATCAGCGAGACTTTTCCGATTCTATTCGATATACATATACAGTATGTAGATATATATTTATTTTTATTTGTGTGTGCATATTTTGCGATCATATAATAGAATATATTAGTTAGTTCTGTATTTGAATATTACACAGGCTTGCACTTGTACTTTAATCGTTCTTTGAATTGTACTACTGACTGTCATTCGTTTTTTAAACCTTATTCTTATTAAATTTTTTTAAATGTAATATTCTATATTTTTACATTGATGTAATTGCAAAATATATAATATGTTAGGTAATAAGTAGGCCTATATGTTTTTTAATGTTATTATTTTAATTTTATTATTTATTATTATAAATTGTTTACTTTGATTTTTATTATTACGTATATATATATTTTAATTGTACATAATTATCGATCACGTACTAGAATGTATTTTATTTTAGATTTGTAACAGAATATCACACACAGTCTGTGTTCATACAATTTAATCTTTCTTTGAATTCTAACTCTCGTTTTTATTAGTTTAAGGGGGTGGGACTTTTGGACACCCTGAATATGTAAATACTAGCTGACCAGTGCGAATATTTCGCATAGTATCGAGATCAAACACCGAAAAATAATAAAAAAATTTGGAAATAAGTAAATACAAGTATTTATTAAAGAAAGATACATTTGATTTTGAAGAGAAGTTGATAATAAACATCAGTCTTATTGTAAAAAGTCGTTATCCATGTATTACGACAACATAAGTACTTATGCCATGTAATGACAGGTCAAAATCGAGTACGGTACTCTAGAAATAGATTTTCCATTCATAGTTAAACAGATTGTTAATAGATGGCACCTTCCATCAGGAACCGTATGAAGTATAATATAAAATTTGTTTGATAATTTTTTTTAAGAAAACGTTAATTTTAAGATATCGGTCTATTTTTCGACAATAGCGGGGAAAATAAGATTTAAAATGATACTTGAATTATTAATTTCGATTAAGAATTAAGGGAGATATCGCTTGGCGACCAAAAAATACTTTTGAGAAATAATATATCAGGATAATAATATGTACGATATGTGAAATATGTTATATATCTATTACACACAAAAAACAAAACGATTGCATAAATTAAGAAATGATTTATGTACTTAACAAAATATAAAAAAAATACAATACAGAAATAATTTCTTAAATACAGAAAAATATGGAGAACAAAAATTATTTATCAAAGTTTTTAGGATGGAGTGGTTTATCGATTTTGATAAATTATTACATTTACAGTATAAATGGCGGCCAGTCAAAGTTGAAAACAACTTAACACAGATTTTTAATTAGGTGCAATACCTTTAATTGGAAATAAAGCTAAAGACTTACCTTAATTATAAATTTAGATTAACTGCTCAAAATCACTGGATGCTATTATCACTGGATTGTTATCAGTAGTTGTGCTTTCAACAAAGAAGACTATTTACCTGCTGTATCTAGAAACTTCAAGTACATTCGATCCTTTTAAGCTTATGCCAAATTGTGTAAATATTTGTTTAATACTAGATTTTGAATGACCCTCTGATTTTATTAAATAACAAACAAAGAACCATTATTCCTTTGCACTGGAACATAGTGTTTGTAACGTAATTGAAATTGTATAGGATATTTAACATTTGACTGTCATTTTCGATAGGTTTGAGATAGAGACCTCTAATTGGCGCCATTCTTCTTTATTTATAAAGCCCTTTAAAATGAGGTATCACTCAAAGGAGGTTTGTATTTAAGATTTTTTAATTACCCTCTCAACCCCCCATTTTGGGGTAAGGGGTGAAATGGTCGATTACTCCAAAATTCATCTCCCTGTGCCATATAGAGATACCCCGAAGCTCATTTATTTATTTCAACTTGTTCCAAAGATAATAGGAGGGGACTTTATGGACACCCGGTAAAATAGCAACATTTATTTAATGGAACAATTTACTCGTCAATACAAAGATCAGTCACAAGAACTCATGCTTTTATAAAATCATAAATGGTCTGACCTTCCACACTTTGTCACAAGAAACATTTAATATTCAATCGGCAATCATGGGTAGGTTAGTTGCTAAGGTTTGACTAAGTTTATAAAAGCTGTACATTTTCATATCTTCTGCAACAAGTGGTATACGAAACATTTTATCCCATATTGAACGCAATCATGGAAGTCCCAAACTCCCCATTGTTATCATTATGCAAATGAGCTGTTTTATCGAACAGTGGCAAAATGTATGTTTTTATTTGGACAATATAAATTAATGTTTTCAACCAATGATTATCTTCTGTAAAATATTCAACTGTTTTACTAAGGCCAACATTTTTCGTATCCGGTTAAATCCAGTCTATAGCACGTGAGAGAAATGTCTAATAACCTTTTTTATAGTCAATCCATTCTTTAACAAGTACAATTAATTGAAATTTTTGATTTTCTATCAAACATGTATGACTCACCGGTACATCTATGTTTTTTTAACTCTGTAGAGCTCGAATTCGAAGTTGAAATAGTGGAGGCCATCTCATTATTATTTTGTTTTTGTATTTCATAATTAATTATTTTGGTTCAAGAATCAGCCTCTTTTTAAATTAATTATTCTTTTAAACAACAATACGAGACTGATAATAAGACGACGCCTCAGAATGGCTGAACAACTTCTTCCCAACAACGGTGTCTAGGAACTGACGATGACGGTTTAACAGTCGAAACTAGTTATCCACACGAATAAATACATTGGATTGTTGGGCGGAATGAATTAAGGTATTTGTAACCTTTATATATACATTAAGTATACAATCCAGGAGGCTAACCCCACATTATGTCTAAAAATCTTAAATACAATCCCCATCAAGTGATACCTCATTTTAAAGGGATTGATACATGAAGAAGAATGGCACAAATTAGTGGTCTCTATCTTAACCCTATCGACAATTTTAAATGTCCTATGTTAGCACAACTTTAATTACGTTACAAACAGTATGTGCCAGTGGAAAGGAATAATGGTTCTTTGCATGTTATTTAATAGAATCAGAGGTTCATTCAAAATCTAGTACTAAACAAATATTTACACAATTTGGCATAGGCTTTAAATCTAACGAATAAACTTGCAGTTTCTAGATACAGCAGGTAATAGTATTCTACGTTGAAAGCACAACAACTGATAACAATCCAGAGATTTTGAGCATTTAATCTAAATTTAGAATTAAGTCTTTAGCTTTATTACCAATGAAAGGTATTGCAACGTATCTAATTAAAAATATGTGTTAATAAGATGTTTTCAACTTGACTGGCCTCCATTTTCGATAGGACTAATAAGATAGAGGACTCCGGTTAAGATAGAGACTTCTAATTTGTACCGGTATTCTTCATTTATCAAGCTATTTACAATGAGGTATCACTTGATGGGGGTTTGTATTTAAGATTTTTGAATTACCCTCTCCACCGCCCATTTTGGGGTAAGGGGTGAAATAGTCGTTACACCAAAATTCATCTCCCTTTGCAATATAAAGATAACCCGAAGCTCATTTATTTATTTCTACTTGTTCCAAAGTTAAGAGGGGGACTTTTTGAACACCGGGTACACCCAACACCCAACACCCGAACGTGTTTTGTAACATCAATTGAACGATAATTATTTTTAAATTGTTAAACATTTAATTTTCGCTTTTCATTAAACCGGCCATCTCAAACACTTTCTTATATATCATAATGGTAATTCTATAAAAATCGTCGCAGGCAAGAATAAGCCGAACTCGGAGAACAATCTGAACGAATAGCGAGATAAAACTACGATACTTACGTGCCGATTTATCGCGAGCTTTACGGTGCAGATCGATGCGATACCTAGTTGAGTTATTAGTCTGGAGGTTGATACGCTTTCCACACTTTGGATTTATGTTGGATAATAAGTCAGAAACATTTTTACTGAAAATTTACTTAAAAGTACGGCGGGCTTCTTGCTAACTCGATAAAATATAAATGGGTTAGCCATTTAAAAAGTTAAATAGACTTGAAGAGATTTAATCATTTATAAGATCAGACTGTTTAGAGAATGGCTTGAAGTTAGTTACACAAATACACTTAATAACTAAAACCATAAACTATTAAGTTTTAGAATAGTGTTTTGTAATTTATTGGGATGTTTAACTGATTGTATTAAACTACACAAATCATACATCACAACTTACAAAAATACTCAAACCACGGTACACGTCCACAATTAATATCGAAAGGAGTAAAAACTATGTTTTCATTAACATTTTAAAATAAGTAATAATGTTTTAAGCATAGTATCAGGAACTAAACATAGTTAAATAAAAACAGTAATTTTGTCCGTCTGTGTGACTCTTATAACTTTAAGTAATTTACTTACTTGTCCTGGCGCCTTTCGGAACTTTATTCGGAACTTATGTTAATTACCAATTGAACTTCCAATCTAATTTGATGTATGACACAACAATTGATACAGATAAGAAAAGCAAACATTGAGCGGTATTACACGTTAGAGGTCCGACCGTTTCAGTGACCGTATGTGTCAACGATGTGCACACGCCGAGTTATAGCTTATGTGTTATTGTGCGCGTATATTTGTGTTTGCGTTGTGTTGACTGTATATTTATTTTAATGTGTTAACGAGCTCAATAGAGCGAGAATCTGATGATGGAATAAAGTTCCGAAACGCGTCATGAACAAGTAAGTAAATTACTTCAAGTTATAAATGTCACACAGACGGACAAAATTATTTTTTGTATTCAAAATTGTGACTTGGATACAAATACAACGAGTTTTAAACATAGTTGGCACTACTCATTAGTAAACGATTTTCTTATAACCATGAAAAACGATAGTAAAATAATACAAAAGATAAAAAACGCTTCATTCATAAAAAAAATATAATGCATACATTTACTTAAATTTATTAAAATGAAGACATTCATTTCAAAGCGATCTAAGTGCCAAAAGTAATTTTTTGAAAATGGAAAAAAAACACCGCATTTTTGTAAAAAAAATAATATTTTTTGTATAAATAGGCCTACATAATTTTTAAATAATCAATACAATGATAAAAACTTACGGTAAATTTAATAACGGATAGTAAATAGACAGTACTATCACAAAATAAATCAATGTCTGTGTTTTTTCGAACAGATCTAAGTCCTAGTACACAGTCCTTTCGAATTGATCTATGTCCATGCCGTACGTACTAGAAAATGATCTATGTCCTGACACAGTCTGAAATCGCTGCCACTGCCTGCCTGGCACATAGATCCTTTTGAAGTGCACTGCCCGCTGGACTTACAGGTCACGCATTCTGTGGGTGACCGAAGTAGCTACAACGATATAGTTGGAACATAGATCTTTTAGACGAACATTGGCGCTGGAATATAGATCGCTTTGAAATAAAAAACGATTTTTTTTATTTTTTGGCACTTAGATCGCTTTGAAATGAATGTCTTCAAATAAATAGCTTATATTATACATAGAGTTATATACGTCTTCATTTTACAACTTTTTACAATCTATATTTACAATATATTAAATCTGTTACTTGTCTTACCAATCTTTAAAGTTGTCAATGGTTGACAGCTGTTTCGTCTATTTATCAGGGCGTCATCCGAACATCAAAACACTTTTTACATTACACTGATTAAAAACATAGTTTATAAAACACAATTACCAAACAAATAAAACGTACATTTAGAGCATTTAATGAAATTTAATGTCACAGTCCACTCCTTTACCTAACCAAAGGACTGATTATTCAGGTTGTTAAACTGGTAACTATGGAGACATGTTATCTATCAAGTCAAATATTAAGTTGGATTGGAACTGTGTTCGGTCATTCAATAAAATCCCTTTGTCCTTCGTGTAATTATTGTATATCTGGTATTCCTGGTGTTCATGTTCGTATAAGAATGATCCTTGTTTATTAAATGCTCAGCAAAGTTGGATTTGGTGACATTTAATTTCGAACTGGATGGTATATGTTCCTTTAATCTTTTACGAAAAGGTCGTCCTGTCTGTCCGATGTAATTTTTGGTGCAATTGTTACAATTAATCTTTCACAGTCCGGTCTTATCATATTTGTTGGTGGTAGTCATTGAGGTTATCAGTGATTTGATGTTGTCGGTTCTATATTCTATATTGTATCCCTGATTTAAAAAAAAAAAAAATTAATATGCAAGTCCTTGTTATATTTTGCTACTATGTATGGGTCCTTTTTATAATGTATATTTTTGTGTGATAAATTACTAATTACTAAATTACTGAATCTAAATAAATTAAATACTTTATAGGCCTCCCAGATATACAATGCATTTGTTACTTGTCCTATTCCATTACATCTCCAACCGGATTTCTTTGAAAGAAAGTTATTTTTGCAATTTAAGGAAGATAATATTTATATAAATAATTATGTAACAGCATACATTTCCAAACGCCAACTAAGCATTAATGATAATTTTCTATTACATCTCCAGCCGTATTTCTTAGAATAATGTTATTTGT
>JAGFPH010000107.1:265858-279638 GCA_018207615.1 Philaenus spumarius | reverse complement strand
ATGCTGTTATTTGTGCACTTTAAGAAAGATAATATTTATATAAATAACTGTGTAACAACATACATTTCCAAACGCCAACTAAGCATAATCATTCTTTCTATTACATTTTCAGCAGTATTTCTTCGAATGCTGTTATTTGTGCACTTTAAGAAAGATAATATTTATATGAATAATTATGTAACAGCATACATTTCCAAACGCCAAGTAAGCATTACTGGCCCTTTCCTATTACATCTTCAGCCGTATTTCTTAGAATGGTGTTATTTGTGCACTTTAAGAAAGATAATATTCATATAAATAATTATGTAACAGCATACATTTTGAAACGCCAACCAAGCATAATTTTCCTTTCTATTACATTTTCAGCAGTAGCCTATTTCTTCGAATGCTGTTATTTGTGCACTTTAAGAAAGAGAATATTTATATAAATAATTATGTAACAGCATACATTTTCAAACGTCAATTAAGCATTACTGGTCCTTTTCTATTACGTCTTCAGCAGTATTACTTAGAATGATGTTATTAATGCACTTTAAGAAAGGCAATATTCATATAAATAAATATGTAACAGCATACATTTACAAACGCCAATTAAGCATTACTTTCCCTTTTCTATTACATCTTCAGCAGTATTTCTTAGAATGATGTTATTAGTGCGCCTCAAGAAAGACAACGTTTATATAAATGTCAGGTGTGACAGGAGGTGTCACACCTCTCAGTAGTGTAAAAGAATGAATTCTTTAGAGGTTTCTCTACACATATGTAAGAAGAGTAAACAAATAGACGCGCTGGAAGAATATGAAATTTTTAAAGCCCAGAAAAAAAGTCCGGAGCTTATGTTAAATAACCAATCTAACTTACATTCCAATTTGATGTATGACAATGAAATGGCAATAGATAAGAAAATCAAACATTGAGCGGTCGGACGTCCTCAGTGACCGTATGTATTCGACGATGTGCACACGCCGAGTTATAGGGTATGTATATTTGTGCGCGTTATGTTGATTGTATATTTATTTTAATGTGTAAACGAGCTCAATAGAGCAAGAATCTGATGACTTAATAAAATCCCGAAACGCGTCATGAACAAGCAAGTAAATTACTTCAAGTTATTAAAGTCACACAGAAGGACAAAATTACTCTTTTTATTCAAATCTGTGACTTGGATACAAGTACAATACAAATAACACACCTTTTAAGCTAGACTTTGGTAATATTTTATAAAAGCATATTTTTCTTCGGGATTTCGTCTTAGATTTCTGATAAAATACGACAATTCGTTATATAAATGATATTGTGTTGGTTGCGATTGACTAAATATTTGTTGTCAGACAATTTCCACTAATTGTGTGTCTCGAAGCAATTCAGTTCGTTTCGAGAATATCGATATTAATTAAGAACTACTAGCATGTAATCTGGGACGTTGGTTAACACTAATTAATAGTAGGCCTAATGATTATGAAATAAAACTAACAAAATCTGTTGCGAGGCATTAGAAGCCTTAAGCCTCGTCCACACTTGCAGATTTGTATCAGGTAACATTGTATGCAGACTGTACTCAAGATGTATCTCTTGTTTCTCATTTGTATGTGGAATGTTTACAGATTGTTTGCAGACAGTATGTAGACAAAGATACCACATCCTGATTGTTGTTGTTGTCTACATACGATCTGCATAAGGTATGAAGACAGTTTGCATACAGATTTTAGCGTATATCTCGAGACAAAATACAATGTTTTCTGTTTTCCAATCAAATGGAAAACACGGATACAAGATACAAGATACATTTTATATGGTTTGTCTATGTCATTTCTGTAAATAATTATAAAGTCAGATTATATAATTTTTATTTATATAAGGGCTGTCTCAAAAGTAAGTTACACTGTGTTTTTAAAATAAATATAACACAAATAACCAGTTTGGCGGCAGAAAGATGTGACGCTGGAATGAAAAAACGTTTTCGCTGATACCAAATTTTTTTGAAAAATAAGGCGACTATAAAGAAAGATAAGTGTTATATTATGTATTTTCCAAAAATTACTTTCTTTTATTCTATTTTTAATTACAAAAAAAGTATTGTAACTTACCTTCGAGACAACCGTCGTACATTTATGTTTTCAACTCACCTTGAAAAAAACTAAGTGCGGGGATGGCGTCACAGACTTCTGGAATGATTCGTAAATTATCTGTTTAGAGATTTTAAATGTATGTTGCAAACTTGTACAGAAATCATCACTTGCTAAATATCTTAACGTTACAGCAAGTCGAATTGTAGCTGAAATGGAGGCTCTATAACGTACATTTCTTTGTACTTTTTGGCCTTACAATGATCAAAATCTGTAGGTATCATTCTTGTAAAGTTTCGGAAACCAGCACCACCTTCACACCTTAGGTCCTGTTCAGATAGTAACTTTTAACCATAGTACGAATAAGAAATGTGCGGTTCCACCACCGCCTCTTTCCCGGCAGGTTAGCCACATGCCCCACATGGTTTAGATCTAAATAACAGGCACAAGCTAAAGCCACGTCTTCATCGGTCATCATCTCGGGAAACACTGGATGGCTAGTGTGGACCCAAAACATGTATCTGAAACAATGTTTCTCATACAAGTATGTCGTTTCGAAAACAGTCTGCAGGCAGTACGTAGACTGTATCCAGACACGAAGAACAGTCTGTATACAATCGGCATGAAGTATGCAAACAGTTTACATACATAATCCCAATTGTGGACGAGGCTTTACATCAAATAATATAGACATATCATCAGTCAAGTTAATTAAGATTTATAAAGTCACAGAAATTACTGTTTATTTCGACGGTACACATGTACTATTCAATATATTCATTACAATGCTAAAAATGAAATTCGTTATAAATAACAACGTAGATACAGTAACATAGGTAACATAACATAGATAAACAGCAACGATTCAAGCATATCGTTTAATTCAAATTATTTGCAAAACTACTTAAGATGAAATCCAAAATATATTTCTAATTTGAACTACATGTTTCGTTCATAAAATATTATATTGCAAATTATTTCTGCAGGATTTAAAGGATACAATAGTTATAATGTAAGCTATTATATAAATTACCTCTGCTAGGATAAATACGATCAGTTTGAGCGCGTCGAACTCCGAAACGCGTCGACGAACTCAAATAAAAGGGTTAAGCTACTAGGATTGGTGGAAAATTGTACTTAAACTGATGATAATGTAAACTATTTGAAACTAGTTATACAGTTTATATTATTTACTATCTTTGACGCTATTGTACAGCGAATATTTAATTGTGTATAAAGTTAGTGAAACCAGTTTGTATTTGCAGAAAGTTAGTTAGGTTTGAAAATAGTTTTACGGTAGAATCCTTTGTTGTAAGAAAAACTTTAGTAGAACGATGATCAACTATGTTGTTAATTAGATATAATCAAACTTGCAAATGCAGTTAGTTTCTGAACTGTCTTTTAACGTGCATTTGTGGACTAACCGTTAGTTATAATACATAGGTTGCTGACAAATAAATGTAGTTAACAATTATTGTTATAAATCTGGAAAAATTTTTTATAAAATTCTACTAGGATAAAAATGTAGGTAGGATTAGTTTTGTTTGTCAGCCAAGTAACTGTTCTCTGTTGTAAGGTCCCGTAGCTGGGCGACTAAAACCGCGCCAGCGACGCGACCGATATCGCTCCTGTTCGCGACGGAAACGGTGACCACAGGTATCACGCGATGGCTGAGACCTCAGGTGTATTCTTTCAGTCTACAGTGAATAGACCAGGGAAATTAGACCAAAATCATCCAGAATAACTAAATATTTTTCTAGAGCACCGATCGAGATGCTGTTTTCGGCATTGTATTCGGAGAAGTCTCAGAAAAAAGTCTGCATATAATACCTTGTCGTCAGACAAAAAGTGCATTTTGGGCATGCATAAAGTGCATCTAGAAGTGCAAAATTTCCCAAAATTTATAAAAATTGTTTGAATTCACGAAAACTTATCAAAATTTGTATACAGGAGTTTTTGGGGTCGCAGATTTCGAATCTGCCCTTGGAAAATATGTCCGACCATCCTGGGACCACCGATGGGGGCAGGGGGGTCACTCAGCAAAAAATCAAATTGCTCAGTAAATCACTCGAAAATGTACACTCGGGGGTTTTTGGGGTCGCTAATCCCACAGTCGATCGTTTGTCAGCCGATTGTGATAGTGAACGTGGTTTAAATTCAACAAACTAGGGTGCTTTGCACCTCAGATATTACTGACTCGTTCGACATCACAAGAGTGCACTGTTCACTGCAAGAGATCTGAGGGTGAACTGACGGGGCGTCGCTGGTTTCGCGCAACCAAAAACAAACATGTTCGTCTAGGACACTTGTTCGTCGTGCTTGCCCCTTGTGTTTGTTATTTTCGCTGTCGCATCGGTCGCGTCGCTCGTACGATTTTAGTCGCGTCGCTCGTACGATTTTAGTCGCCCAGCTAGGACGGATCATAATACTTATATGCTGGTTTTCTGTATTTCCCGTAGTCTGTGTTGCTGCCTTTTCAATGCCTTAACCCGCACAACCATGTTCGTCTTCAAGACTCAATACATTTTGTAGAATTTATTTAAAATTTTGTGTTTGTTTTTGCATTAAAA
Source organism: Philaenus spumarius (assembly GCA_018207615.1). Lineage (NCBI taxonomy): Eukaryota > Metazoa > Arthropoda > Insecta > Hemiptera > Aphrophoridae > Philaenus > Philaenus spumarius. The sequence goes on along the minus strand of JAGFPH010000107.1, from coordinate 275,002 downwards.
CGGAGTTTGAAACGGTCCATGAGAACACGCTCTAAGAACCCCTTCCTTTCCCTTTTATGTATGGTAGTTCAGAAAAAAATAGCTGACCTACCATACAATAACTTCTATACTAATCATGCTTTGTTCATTTATACAAAATCAACGTATGCAATTTCAATAAATTCCACAAATTTTTTTCAACTACTCATCACTATTATTTTTAATCTGACATACAAATATATAATTAAGCTTAACTACTTACTTTATATCCGACACTTGATTTTCTTTTCTTTTTATATGATGCGTTTCGGAGATTTACTCCATCATCAGACGCATATCACTCTTGCGAGGTCGTCAAACATTGCATAACAAACACAAACACTGAGAACACATTAAAACACTGTCCAAAGACAACTGTCGTTACGAGGTTAAGTAACCATGCGGTGACGTTTGTTAGCAAGCACGTTATCTTGTATACTGATAGCCGTGTCGTACAGCGTGTACGAGGAAAATGCAGATGGTCGATCATGACTTGCTTTAATCGCTTTGTATATTTCGTACTCCTCGATAGCATCCATAATTTTACCTTTTTTTGCATGTATTCAATGGTATCAAATTGGTTTCAAAGTCAGTATAGCCATGGTTTTCCTCCATGCATAAATCGACTTATTGCCATGTTATTTTTGTTTAGATATTCTGTGAACCTGTGACTAGACGCTCTTCCTGTTTGCCCTGTATAAAACGAATAACATTCATCGCAAATTAGCTTGTAAATCCAAGTTATATATTTTAAATCTTTATTTGGTTTTTGACCAAGAAGTTCTTGAATTTTGTTGGTTCTGAAAGCTCTAGTAATGTTTAGTTTTTTTGAAATTTTTTGAGACCATATTCGGTAGTACTTTTAAATAAAAAACAGAATAAAAACAGTCAACCTTTAAAAACTCGTGAAAAAAAACACTTACATAGCCTGTGAGTACGGAAACGTACTACCGAATATAGTCTCAAAAAATACGTTGACTTGGATACCAAATAAACATGAATCTTAAAATACAAATATATAAATTCAAAAGTATATAATGGGCGAATTATTCTTCTTCCCCACAGCTCTGCAGGTCAGCTGTTTTTTTCCAGCGATCGGGGCTCTGAATTTAGGTTTTGAATGTTCCTTTGAACACTTTACATATCTTAACTTTTATATTTGACCATTTTTTTAAATAATTTTTTTTAAACCTTTTTTACCCTTCCTACTTTAGCTCAAGATGTATGACGTTTTTTATTTGAAATTACTATGAACTCCCTTTATTCAGTGCGTGTCTTGGTTTCACAATCAAAACTACGATTTACTGGAAATAAAGTTTTATTCATAAGATCTGAGCACTTTATCTTATTTATATTTAAACTATTTCTTTTATTTATTTTAGCAATTTACTCACTATGCATTTGGGGATACCCGACGATTTATTTTTCAATGATATTCTCGGATTCTGAGTAACAAATAATATCTCCTCATATCTAACACTTATTCATCATAAAAATTAAAATTTTCTCCAAAAATTATTCAAAAAATTTGAATAATCTCTTTTCACATAAATACGTACAATAATTCTTGACACCATTGATTATTACATGTAATACATACAAAATTATTGTACAAATTATATCTGCTAGGATCCATAATCAGTTTGAGTACAATTTTCTGCCGATCCTACCGTAACCCTTTTATTTGAGTTCATCGACGTGTTTCGGGGTTCCTAAATTCTCGAGACCTACTAGATTTTCGAAAGTGTCAATATAGAGACCTCTAATTTGCGCCATTCTTTTTCATTTATCAAGCCCTTTAAAATGAGGTATCACTTCATGGGGGTTTGTATTTACGATTTTTGAATTACCCTCTCATTCCCGCATTTTAGTGTAAGTTGGTGAAATAATCGGATACACCAAAATTCATCTCCCTGTGTCATACAGAGATACACCGAAGCTCATTTATTTATTTCTACTTGTTCCAAAGTTAAAGGGGGGGGGGGCGTTTTGGATACAATGTATATTCTATACAAATGTCGTTTTTTAAAAAACTATATTTTCTCAAGCTTTGTGTATATGCGATATTTAATTGACTCATCTACAAGGCCGTAGCCAGAGGGGCTTGGGGTTTCAACCCCCTCCCCCCCCACCCACCCCCCGAAGTCCCGAAATTTATTAATACAAATTAATACTAGGTTTAAAAAGTGCAAATTAAATTATAAAATAGACAACACAACAGAGGATACAGCAACATATTTTACATCAATGTGCATTGCATGCATACTGATATTTGGATTTACTTGATTAAACTACAACGAAAAACACTTGGATGCAGTAGGTTACAGCCTTACTCTCTTGCGAGCTTGATCTGATCTATTAAATAAGAAAACTATGAAGGTTCAAGAAGAATATTTTACTCTAACAAAACACGCAATGCATTGTGAATTGAAAATACTCCCAATACGGTGGTTGGCGTACGAAACACGAAATGCATTGTGTATTGGTGGTTGGCGTACGAAGCACGCAATGCGTTGTGTATTGAAAATTCTTCCAATACGGGGGTTGGCGTGCAAAGCACGCAATGCATTGTATATTGAAATTCTCCCAATGCGGGTGCGAAACACGCAATGCTCTGTGTATTAAAAATTCTAACAATACGGGCGTTGGCGTGCTAAGCACGCAATGCATTGTGTATTGAAAATACTCCCAATATGGGTGTTGGCGTGCAATGGACTTGTACGTCGGCCGCTTCTCATAATGTTCAGTGTCAAGCTCACATGTGCGTTCTTAGCAGTAAACGTGTTAAAAGGGTTTAAATTCAAATCTCCGGTCCTTTTCTGCCCCCCCCCCCCCCTCCCCCGAAAAGTTTTCCTGGTTACGGCCTTCCTCGTGTACAAAACTGTAGCCTACAACAGCTAAATTGTTGAAATCAAAAATCCCAAACCCATCATCGAACAACTAGTTGCAAATATTTTACGTTTAGTCATGTATTCAGGTATTTATCGTAAGCCTACAAGAAAGACGAATAACGGTTGTGACAGCTGATTTTCAGATATTTCACCCCCTTCCGTAAAGCTTGAGAGATTAGAAAGCCGTCAATGTCGACTTTAACTTTTACTTGTCAGTTCGACCTCCAAGTAGCAAGTCATACGTCTGATGTGTTTCAAAAAGTATTTACAAAAAAATAGTTCTATAACATAAATTCCTTTGCTACAAACGTACCCATGTAATCTTTAAGAAAAGTAGAGCGTCTTAAAATGAAGTATAACAACCCGAAAATTGGTTCATTATAAACAAACATTTGGTATTTCTATACACGTTCTGATCGTTATTGTTATTTAATTATTGTGTCGATATCTATTTGCAATCAATATACAGGGTGATTCAGAACCATGCGATCATCTCTCGGTAGCTCATTCTACACCTAAAAATAAGAAAACCTCATTGTGTGTGCTTAATACCACACGTTGGAAGTGATAACTTCTACGACCGATTTATATTTTTATCAGTATTAATATTAGAGGAGAATAAAGGCCAACAAATTACACAAGTTAATATATTGTCAAAAAATATTATATCATATTTTGAAATTGCATAATTATAATATCATAATATTGTAATATTTAATATTATTACAATTACAATATTATTATGTAATAATATTATAATTTTTAATAAATATGCGAAAAATAGAGATCATTATAATGTAAGCAGTATTTATTTAGTGACTAATGATTTTGAGTGAGGTATTATAGTGTATGCACGCACTTTACATAGAATTCTAAGAATAATTCAATATGTAAAGGAATAATTATAATAATAATAATTATAATATAATAATTTTAATATTATAATGACGTATTATAATATATTATGTATCGTCTATTCCCTCTCCACGCGCTTACAGTACGATTTTTTTAACCGTGCCCTCGGCTCGGCTAGCGCTCGGTGGGCTAGCGGTGTAGCGGGGAGGGATTGTAAAGGCAGTTCCACAAACTTCGAATAAACAAAAATGATTGAATAATTATTCGAATAAAATTAATGAAATAAAAACTACTTGAATGAGTCATAGACTACTTGTCTCTTGTTTGAGTATTCGAATAATAATACTGTGGTGTGGTTAAGGTAAATGCTAGACACCAAGTAGGCCTACTTCCCCCCAGGCAGGAAGTTTTCCCCGGAATCTAACTCCAGACATCCGTACCGAGCAAACCGTAAGTCAAACGAAAAAATGTTTCAAATAAAGTATTTAATTTGGACCTTTATCTAAAACTTTCTCGCGAACACTTTGTCTCTGACCAACAAACAAAAAACTTTCCAGCGGTGTGAAAATTTCATGCCATCATTAAAGTACATTGTTGTAATATTGATTATTAAAATATGAAATAGGTTTTGTAATGGATTTTCTTTTACATCATACGAATCATATGGTTCTTATCTGCGTATCCGTGAAAGTTTCATAATTTTACATCGCTGCTAAGTGTATTAAATGTCAATGTTATTGAAGCTCGGTTTTCGCTATTTCACGCCGCTCGGCTCAGTTTTCGTGGAGAAAACTAGAGTAGACAAGAGCGATTTCTAACGTTATCATTCAGGTTAGTACAATTTGGCCGAGGGCACGGTTAAAAAAATCGTACTGTACTTGTCTATATAATTATATACTAGCTGGCCCGACTCGGCTTTGCACGGATAGACAAAACAAAGTTAAACTACATTGTATATTAACAAAAAATACATATCAATAAATATATTACACTATGTATTTTTTAAGGGGATTTTTAGTAAATTTTACAAATCCCCCCAACCCCCCTTAAAATGTCGAATTTTTTGGAAACCTTTCTTAGTGAGCACCTAGGTCCCTAGAGGAAGCTATATACCAAATTTCATTCCAATCCGTTCTGTGGTTTTTGAGATTTCGTAATGAGTCAGTGAGTGGTATTTGGATTATATAGGTGTAGATAATTAGCCGACAGACAATGTTCGCTATTGCAATAACATGGTTACCTACAGCAAATGTTATATCTTAAAATATTTTAGCCGATTCTGTGTGTATTTTGAGACAGTGGTTTTTGTACCGCTTGCCTATGTGATTTTACGCGATTTGTATTAGAAAAACGCTTTCGTCTTTTTTCCTCGTTTTTTGGTATTTATTCTGGATACGACCGAACTGCAACATATGATAATGTATACTGTTCTGATAGGGCTGGAAGTTGAGAAATTTGGAGACCATCGTTTGAAACCTGGGATTTTGAAGCTGACTGTATTTCCTCCACACTAATATCCATTGAGTTTTCAGATAAAGAAGGTGTGAACGGAATGGGAGCATCAAAGTGGCCTCTCGTCAGTTCCTCAGTAAACCTTAGCCTCCTTACTCCCTCAATCGGTTCGAAAAACTCTCCCACAATAAATAACCATCTCTGTACACCTGAAAATCATAAAAATTAATTCGGATGCTGCTTGAATTTCGCAGGAGGTTCCAAAAGTTACCGGTTTGCTCATATTCGCGATATATTATTTTTTTGTTGAATAAATATCTCCTGTTACTTTCAAAGTATATGGTTTGAACCTGCGCCAATTGTTTGACACATGACTAACAACTCTGGTCCTCACCTCAAACCCCAGTGAATTGTGTCATGTACAATTAAAGCCAAAGACTAGAATAATCATTGGCTATCTGGCCTAGAAGAAACTACTCTGTGAGGAATAGATACTCCATTAACGTGTAAGACCTCCATTGATGTAATATGAAGCTCAATTTTATATTTAAGTGAGTAATAATAAGTTACAGTAAAATAAAACAATGTAAAATATTACTTTGTCAAAATGTACAAAATGTAAAATTTTGTCTAAACTTACTTAATTCAGTTAGACAAAAATCAATCTCCTATACAAAATATAAATTTTTTGTTATAACGTACGATTTTGGGTAATTTAGGTTTGAAATTATCAAACAGCCGCCATTTTGAAAAGCATGATTGGATTTACTCCCTTATTTTTTTTAGATATATCCATATTAGGTAAGTCAACTAATCAGTCAAACATTTCTCTAGGCATGAATTATTTTTGTAAAAAAAAATCTATTGGCCCGTTGGGCTTTCGCTTGACTATGTTTCTGAAATCTCGCGTCACGTAGGCACAAATCCGAGCGTGAAGTTTTGTAAAGAATGATTTAATCGCTTATTTTTCTTCAGATATATCATTGGTAGGTTAAACTTCGTGCCAAGTTTGAACTCAATCAGTCAAACATTTCTCTGGATATGAATTATTTTGTATAAAAAAAGCAAAATGGCGGATATCTGGAAAACGAATCGTTTTAGCTAAGGATAATAGCTAAGTTAAAGATAATAACAGCATATGTGCATACAATACTGTTGGGTTTACTGTGTTGCTATAGGATGCAGGGTTGAACAAACCAATTATTACACATAAGTTAACTATTATCCTTCATCCTATTGTTTTGACAGTGATAAATCCGATAGGGAATCAAAAGGGCTACAAAAAAGTTGCCATAACATGTTTTGTTAAAATGTACGATTTTTGAGTAATTTAGGTTTGAAATTATCAAACAGCCGCCATTTTGAAATGTATGACTGTATATAATCGCTTACTTTCCTTGAGATATATTATTGTTATGTCAATCACTCAAACATTTCTCTAGGCATGAATTATTTTGTACAAAAAACAAAATGGCGTATTACCATCAAATAACTAAGATTGGTAATATACGTACCTCCCCAACAACAGATCCCATACTCCAACCTACTATTGAGAATGGGAAAATCAATCTAATTTAACCTTTACGTATTTCCGAGTTATGCGTAGCACAGTTTGTTTTTGTAAATACAAAATAATGTATAGCATTATTCTAAACGATAATCAGAAAGAATTTATAAAATAAAACTAACCCTAAGAAGACGTAAAAGTTTTCTGTTTGAGATGTGAACGAAAATGTAAGTTTTCAGTATAACTTAGGAAGCCCGAACTGTGCTCCTACCGTAAGGTGTTTACTTCTAAACTAATCACAAACTTTCTTTGCCCTCCAAGTCTCTTGGAAGACAAAAGCGAATAAACAAACTTATACTTTTATAAACTTCAGAAATGTCTTGAATCAAGGAGAACCATATGCCATTCTCTGTAACGAATATAGTATATTTTTTTCTGACTTCACACAGTCATACTGCAACTAATTACTTGTCTGAATGATGTAACTAACGTCATATGTATTGCAAATAAATGCTTAGTATTGAGAAATTTTAAATTGTGCCAATTTTATTTTTACTACCGCAAAATAATAACACTGATACAAATTCTGAAAAATTACGTTTATTAAGCAAACGAGTTTTAAGCATATAAATATGTAAGACAATAATGAGGGAAATTGGTTATAATGTTATCATTGTAGCTAAAACAATCAAAGAAGATGGCTACCGAGTCCTTTAAACCCGTTTTCTTAAAATTTGTGTTAGTGAAATTATTCGTTAAAATAATCTTACTCGGGCAACTCAAAGTTTATAATTCACGCTTTAAAGAACATCTGCAGCACAATAACATTCGTAAGGCGAAGTCAAATTACGCACACCATTTAATATACCATAACCACAACTGCACCAATTTCGACTACAATTGACACCTATTCATTATTGCACAGAAAGAAGATTAATGGACGCTATTGAAGATTTTGAAATTTACAAATAATTCAGACATAACCCCAATAATATATCAAATTAGCAGCTGTAATTTCAGTCAACAAGCACACGATACAGCCTTCGATTACCAGGATAGAACTGGTTAGTAACTACGTTAAAAAGTAGGCTGTTTTTGACGAGGCGATGGTGTGCACCAAACAACTGAACCCGTCTAGAGCTAAATTTATGTGCTGTGTACTTTCTTGTATTTAATGTGTTTTTATTTTTTATGAAGTTCCCCAGAGAAAGTAATTGTTTATCAATCGTTTTGAAGAGAAGTTTCTTATATAATTACCTTTTCGATTACACTCAAACAAATCACACATAAAATATGTTTATACTTGTGTAGTATTTTTGAAAGTTCATATACGTGTCGAAATGATCACAATACAATAAGAAAGCCTACAAAAGACTTTAACGAACTATAGGTTCTTAATCACGAGAAAGTTAAACTATTTTAAAAGTCACCAGACGTCACACAATATAATAATTAATAATAAGTATATGACTTACCGTCAGCAATATACCGGTATATTATCGTGGTTTAAACGACAGCCGTTTCAGCTATTCAGCCATTTTCAAGTAATATTAGGTTTTCCTTCGCCAAACACAAATGCTTAACACACAGTTACACACAAACACAGAACACTTACACACACTTAACATTCGATAAAAACGAACTCATTAGTTGACTGGCAATAATTCGAACGATAAAAAGTCGCATATAATATTTAATACTTGTCAAATTCAGTTGTTACACAAAATGGATCTGTTGAATTGCTTCTGTATGCTTTTATTTTTCTCGTACTTAGTGGTGCATTTATTACAGCAACGAATATTGAAATTGATACGTAATCCCTTTATCCTCCTTTTATCCTTGAATTTGATATTGCACACGTAAACACAACAACCACAGGTGCTGTGACAGAATAATGAGAAGATATTATAAATGGTGGAGTATTTATAATCCACCATTCTCTGCTGTCTTCTGAAAACTCGAAAGAATAATAATTGCAACATATCCTAACATTAAGACACAAAGGTGTAGGTTATTATTTTTACTCATCTTATAGTACAGTCAACCAAAGGTTCATTAAATACCAACATTATCTGTTAAATGAATAACTCGCATCAATGGCACAATGGTATTCATAACGTTAAGATACACAGATAAAGGTTACTATTTATACTCAGCTTATAGAAAAGTCAACAAAACTTTCATTAAATACCAACATTTATCTGCTAATTGGATAACTCACCTCAATGGCACAATGGTATTCATAACAGTAAGATACACAGATCAAGGTTACTATTTAAACTCAGCTTATAGAAAAGTCAACCAAACTTTCATTAAATACCAACATTATCTGTTAATTGAATAACTTACCTCAATGGCACAATGGTATTCATAACAGTAAGATACACAGATCAAGATTACTATTTATACTCAGCTTATAGA
>JAGFPH010000107.1:240683-259834 GCA_018207615.1 Philaenus spumarius | reverse complement strand
CCCTTTCTTAGGGAGCACCTAGAGGAAGCTACATACCAAATTTCATTCCAATCCGTTCTATAGTTTTTGAGATATCGTGATGAGTGAGTCAGTGAGTCAGTGGGTTTTGGCTTTTATATATTATATAGATTTTACACTATGTTTATTTCTTGTTGGCTTCTATTTTATTAGTTATTATTGTGTTATTGTATAGTAATTAGTAAGAATATGTTTATGTTTACAGTTTAGTACTAACCTGGCTGACGGTCATTTGACCATGCCAAAAAGTGTTTGTTTGTTTGATTACTTTGTAGTATATAGTATAAAATGACTATTTTAATTTCATTTAATTTTCATTCATTCATTTCATTCAGTAGTCTGTTTCTCCTTCGATGACAACTGCTTAAAAGCAATATCCTAATGAACCTTTAAATATACAAAATTATTCTGGACGTATACATTATTTCTACTAAACAAACGATTGGAATTCAAAAAAATCTCATAAACGGGAAAAGCGTACATAGTATGTTGTTTGTGGAACATTTTGTTAGAAATAGAAATTGCATTAATTAAAGGCTAAATATTTATTAGATTTTATTTCATTGCCTCTACTTATTAATAGTTTATTTAAATATGTATTAGCTTTCTCTACTAGCACAACTCTGAAAAAAACCTGCATTCTATCCCATATAAACGCCCACGTAAAAATACAACAATGTATACTTCGTCAAATATAGCACTACCTTTTAGATGAGTTGGCCGGAGGGTAGAATTTAGGCAAGTGGGGACACCGTCCGCTGGAGAGGATGGGATACCATGCACAGACAATATATTTATTGGAATATTTTATTCGCTTCCAGACCGAAGTATTGCGTTCAGAGCACGGCAACAGACTGAGCCTTTCAGACTCCCACCACTTTCAACTGCGAGTCTACTGATCACCTCAAGGCCATGGTCATGCTAGACCTTCTCTAGTATAGTACAATAAATTAGCAACCGATTTACTATACAATAAGATACACAAATGAAAAGTGCTTTTTTTATTATTAACAACATAAACGACGCAAAAATAAAGCATGTAAAGCGTGTTTTTTAATGCCTTAATAAAAAATGTTTTAATTAAAGTTTTTCCTTCAGTTCGCAAATTCTTTTTATAAATAATTGTAACAACCCAAATAGTGTCGTTAAATAATATTACTGTATATATTTTTAATATCGCCAAACAAAGTTTACACATCTACCTTGTGGTCTTAAGCACACCTTTTTACTATAGAAATTCATTTTTATAGGACAAATTTGCATATTAATAGTTAACATAATTAGAGCTGTTTTAGTTTTACTGAATTTTATGTAAAACTGTTTGGGTTATTTTAATTACTCCTGTAGAGGTGTTGTTTCGATAAAAACAAACAAAACAGACATTTTGTCTAATGTAATTGTGTTTTAAGTCAAAGGATTTTTTCAAAATATTTTTCATTTTAGACAAGCTGAAAACAAAGTATATGCTGTTTTCTATTGGTTATATTTTGCAAACAATTATACAGGGTGATTCAGAACTATGCGGCAATCTCTCGGAAGCTCCATTCTATAACTGAAAATAAGAAGAAATTTCATAGTCCCGAAAACACTTCCTTTTCCAGATATCCGCCTTTTTGTTTTTTGTACAAAATAGTTCATATCTAGAGAAATGTTTGACTGATTGAGTTCAAACTTGGCATGAAGTTTAACCTAACAATGATGTATCTCAAGAAATGTAACCGATTAAATCTAATAATGCGTTTAAAAATAGCGGCTGTTTGAAAATTTAAAACCTAAATTACTCAAAAACCGTACATTTTAACAAAAACATTTCAAGGCACCTTTTTTGTAGCAGTTTTGATTTCCTATCGGATGGTCTCACGGTCAAAACAATCACATAAAGGATAATAGCTAAGTTAAAAATAATAACAGCATATGTACGTACAATATTGTTGTGTTTACTGTGTTGGTATATAGGATGCTGGGTTGAACAAACCAATTATTACACATAACGTAACTATTATCACTCATCCTATTGTTTTGACTTTGATACCGTCCGATATTGAATCAAAAGGGCTACAAAAAAGGTGTCTTTGCATTTTTCATTTAAATGTTTGATTTTTGAGTAATTTAGATTTGAAATTTTAAACAACCGCCATTTTAAAACGCATTATTTTATTTAATCTCTTATTTTTCTTGATATATATATTTGTTAGGTTATACTTCGTGCCAAGTTTGAACTCAATCAGTCAAACATTTCTCTGAATATGAATTATTTTGTACAAAAATGGCGGATATCTGGAAAACGAAGCGTTTTCGGGCCTATGTTTATATGAACTTTTTTCTTATTTTTAGCTATAGAATAAGCTTCCGAGAGATTTCCGCATGGATCTGAATCATCCTGTATATTAATAGTTTAAAGTTAAATGTTCAACCCGGCGTCCTATAGCAACACCATTACATTCAACAATATTGTACGTACATACGCTGTTATTATCTTTAACTTATCTACTATCCTTCATCTGATTGTTTCAACAGTTACACCATCCGATAGGGAACTAAAAGGGCTACAAAAAAGTATTTTTAAATTTTTTGTAAAAAATTACGGTTTTTGAGTAATTTAGTTTTGAAATTGTCAAACAACAGCCATTTTGAAACGCATTATTGGATAGAATCGATTATTTTTCTTGAGATAGATCATTGTTAGGTTAAACTTCCTGCCAAGTTTGAACTCAATCAGTCAAACATTTCTCTAGATATGAATTACTTTGTACAAAAAACAAAATGGCGGATATATGGAAAACAAAGCGTTTTTGGACCTGTGTTTATATTAACTTTTTTTCTTATTTTCAGCTATAGAATGAGCTTCCGAGAGATTGCCGCATATATCAAAGCCCACTAAAGAATACCGTTGCGAGGCGGCCAATAGGATGGGCGAACAGCGTTGCCATATCTACTAGCCTCGAACACTTCTGGTATTTACCGCTCGAGGCTTCATCGCACAGTTTTAAAAATTATAAATGCGTGAGTCAGCCGCAGTCAGTTAGAAGCGCGAGAAGAACGTGACAACGTCGCACTACGGCGATTGGAGCGTTCAAGGTCTCGATGTACACAAGCCCATCCCTCAACGGTATTCTTTAGTGGGCTTTGATATAGTTCTGAATCATCATGTATATTAATAGTTTAAAGTTATTTTTTGTTTATGGACATTAATTAAAGGCACAGAACGACAGAAAAAAATAAGCACAATGATACTTACAGACCAAAGATATTATACCACAATGCGTATGGAATGGTACGTAAGCTGAAGACAAATTCGGGTAATATACCATAACAAAATCCGTATTGTGACTGGAAACAGATTGTACTGTCTTTAACAATGTTTAATAGAACAAACTGTCTTCCAATTAAATATGTTTTATTTGTAGCTAAGGTAAAATATGCGTCCTAAAGGGAGAAATGTATCGTTCTGCCACTTTAGATAAAATTGTGACCTTGAATGCGTGCTTTAGTACTCACATACGGTTTGCTTAATGCAAATTGATACAAAAAAGTATTTTAAATCCTTCTCTTAAGAGAATAACTAAAATAGTAGAATTAAAAGTTAATTTCAAGGCCAGGATAATGCCACACATTTTTGCCGCCATTTTAGCAAATTTCGTATCTTAATGATCCTCGAATTGATTTATAGCTTATGTATTTTCCCTCTAGACAAATCCCATCCACCTTCTTAAAGCGTAAACTAAAATTGTAATCATAAAAGCTCACTATAACAGAAGATTGCCACAATCGAATAGTAACAATCTTGATTAACTGAGGAGTAGGCGTTCAAAAAGAGTTTAGTCACAGTAAGATAATTTTTCACAAAAGAGAAAACTCTGTTTTGAGTACTTTGACTAGTTATTATACAGGATGTTCCCGAACTCTCTGGTCCCCTTATGGATTTGTTCCTAGCATCGAGACAAACGTATTTCACAATATAAACGGTTTACGGTGACTTTTTCGTTTGTCGGTCTGTGCGTGTCTTTTTTTTATAATTGACCGAGCGAAGCGAGGTCTCTGTTTTAGCTCGACCGTTCGGCATTTCGTCTGTGTGTCTATATGTTTCACGATTACGGCCAAACGCCCTGACCGATTTTGATGATTTTTTGCATGTATGTTCCTTATTCCTAGGCCGAGCCATGTATATATACAGTTTTTCAATTTTTATTTTTAACCCCTTAAATAAAATAAAAATGGAGGCCGGACTGTTTCTCACAGTGTAAGCTTTTTTCCAAAGCCAGTTTGTGGCTTAACCGCAAGTCAAATTTAAAAACTAATAACATTTTGCTTGCAGCAAATTTGATTTTGAACAACATTTTATTCTTGATTTTTTTCCCATATCTCTAACGGTAAGCTCACAAAAAGGCCGTAAAAACTTTCTTATAAAAAATTTTTTTTATAAATCGTCTAAGGTTTTGTATTTCAACCATGTTTTTATAAGTTTATTCTAAATCAATTCAAAATTACCTTTTTTGTAGATAAAGGTTTAAAGAATTCATATGTGCCAGTAAAAAAAATTATTGAAGTAAAATTAACAAAGTTATTAGCTCAAGAAACAAGCATGTTCAGTAACGAAAGGAAAAAGTTCAACTTTAGGCCTACATAAAAAGTAGTAAACATTATTTGTAATTTGTTTCATAATTGTAAAAACGTTTCGCAATTTAATTCTAAATAGAACTGTATAAAAATATTTATCAATTTCAAATTTCTTATTTTGAAAACACCAGTTTTTATGTTCGTTCTACAATACTGTTAACAAAACTGGGCCTATTTTGAATAGTAATTTAGGAATACTATATCCTTTGCCCAAAAATTACATATTATTATAAGAAAGTGTAGAGGATAAATCAAAGAATTGAACTGTATACCTGTAAATTATCATTGTAAATTTCATAAAAGTATTTGACTTAGCTTTACTTGAATTACAAAATGAGATGAAACAAATGAAACCTCGCGGCGATAAAGGACATACAAAAAAGACCGTTAGACAGCGTGGGAAGTGTTGGTACATGAGTTGAGATCACTATCACGACGCTTTAACATCGTTTGTTTTCATTACTTCTAATATAGGAATATGATATGGAACTGTAAATACATTGTTAAGTTTTAGTTATTTAAGTATGTAAATATTTAATTCTATGTTTTCCCTCTATAACGCGATATTTTTAGCTACTTTACGCATTATTAACCTAAATAAAACGCAATGCCCTCTAAAAGAAAATCTTTAGCAGTTAAAGCTCAAGAAAAGAAAAGAAACGAGAACTAGAAATCCCGGAATCGCGGAACTTGTAAATAACGTTTCACTGGCTAAACCTTGTGCTTACTTCCTTACTGGCACACTATTTTTAACCTAAGCTCAAAACCACATTTGTTATTTCAACGAGTGAGGTCTACTGTTCACAGAACTACTAGTTAATTACTATAGAACGGTATGACCGATTGAGTTCAAACTTGATATAAAGTTATAAAAAAAACCAATGATCTATTTTAAGTCAAATAAGCGATTATACCAATTATAAGTTTACTTACGGCCACTGTTTGAAAATTTCAAACCTAAATTACCCCAAAACGGTATATTTTAACAAAAAATGTCAGGAGATATTTTTTGTATCCCTATTAATTTCCTATATACGATAAGAAAAACGGGGTGTTACTACGGGGGGATCCATACGGTGTTACTATCAAAACAATCGGATTAAGGATAACAGCATAATATGTAACCACAATATTGGGATGTTTTCGGTGCAATATTCTAGGATATGATTCAGCACATAAGAATGATAAAATGTATCACTTTTAAGTCCATATCGGATGGTGTAACTGTCGAAACAATCTGGTAAAGGATAATAGTTGAGTTATGTCTAATAATTGGTTTGTTCTACCCGGCATTCTATACCAACACGGTAAACAACAAATTGGTGTGTACGTTTGCTGTTATTATCCAAAACTTAACTATTATCCTTCATTCGATTGTTTTGAAAGCTGCACCATCTGATAGGGAATTGAAATGGATACAAAAAAGGGGTCTTGAAATTTTTTGTGAAAATGTACGATTTCGATTTTGGGTAATTTATGTTTGAAATTTTCAAACAGTCGCCATTTTGAAACGCATGATTGGATATAATAGTTTATTTTACTTAAAATAGATATTGTTAAGTATAACTTTATGTCAAGTTTGAACTCAATCGGTCAAACCGTTCTCCAGTAATTATTTTGTAAAACAAAAAACAGACAGACGAAAAGTAAGCACCCGTGTTTATATTGTGAAATAGTTTGTCTCGATTCCAGGAACAAATACACAAAAGCGGACCAGAGAGTTCGGGGTCACCCTGTGTAAGGAAATAAATTCCATACAAACATGTAAAGACCGTATTTTTATGACCAGAAATCGTTAAATTTTGTTATATTTTATGTACAATAAAATAAATCCACGTTACATGTTATGACCGTTTTTATTTTGGGCTGAACTTTATTTGAACGGATACAGTGGAATACCCTTTTTTATGAAGTTAAGTAGGACGTATACTTTTTTATTGTCCTAAAGTTAATCTAAAGGACGTAATGGCAAATTACACATGTTTTTTTAGTCCGTTTATAAATTTTACAAATTAGAGTCAAAAGATTTATAAATATTTTACAGAAATCGTAATGAGTGTAATTCAAAAGAAATAAGATTAAACAAATATAAATCAATAATTTAAATAGAATTTAATTTTGTATGCAGGCGCTTAGAATAGTCTTCTTGACTAACTTCAATGAACGAGGCACGAATAAAGTTATCACAGAGAGTAATTTGTTTCCAACATAAGAACAATCTTTGGCTGTGGTTACACTACAGACGGATTTGGGACTGGCGAGCACGGCCGAGCACGGCCGTAGACTTAAGACAAAACAAACACCCACCTCCCTTAACATTTTATATACAAGACGGGAAACATGGTTACATTACGTCTTTTCCTTCCAGTCCACTAATACCTGGACGGCCGTAGACTGCCGTGCACAATCAAACTTGTTTGTTTTTGTTCCGACCAAGACCGTCCAATACCCCTCCATTGTCCAGTGTCCAGTTAGCTCAAGACGTATTGTAAAAGGTGCATTTATTTGATAATGGATAAAAGTGAATTAATTAGAGTTGTTCAATAAATAATTTCTAATAATAATAGGATAATTTCATAATTGTAAACATAGTTTATTATAGTCTCCTTTATTGTGCCTGTCCCATAACTCACTCATGCACCCAAATTTTTCTTTTAACAAACTTTTTCACCAAAGTTTCTTCTTTCCATTCGTCTGACGAGGATGACATTTTAGCTTACACTGGACGTATGATTCTGTGTGGACTGTAGTGGGACACTAATTTCCACTAAACGGCCGTGCACGGCAGTAAATGGTAAATTTATATCAAAGGCATTGGCATTTAAAAAAATAGTTAATTATTTTAAATAAAATAATTTTTGTATACAAAGTTTTTTACTACATTACAATTTTAAACTCAAATACAAAATAGCATAGGTTAATACTAATAAAACACAAATGTACAAAGTGTACCCTGAACTTTCTAAATGTAGTGCAAAAGCTAACCAACCTACCCTAACTTATCTGCCTATCAGTATGTATATTTAAAAAAAAGACATTTTAAGAAACTGGCTATGTGGAAAAGGTATCTTTATTTATAATTAAATGACTCAAATTTAAAAAACAATCATACAAAAAATAATAGTGATACAGTAAAATAATATGTATCAGACTTTGTATATATGTCATAGTTTTAATAAATTAGATATAACAAAGCATCAAACGCAGTAATATACTTTTATATGCAGATTACTTGAAGCTGTTAAAAATTTACCAACGGACTCGGTTGTTACAAGCTACAAAACAATATTGACTCTTTGATGTTGGAGTAGGACCTAAAACTTCATATTTCTAAGTCTTTATAAATGTCATCCGTAAGAAACAGTGATAATTTTAACCTTGGTTTTTATTATGAAATTGGCAATACTTAATTGACATACGTAATACTGGACTAATCACAACAGACGCATATTTCGTTTTATTTTTTGTTTTAATTACGTTGCTTCCACTGACAAAAACAACTACAACTTGTTTATTATAATGCTTTTCGAAATTATTTGCCTATGCAAAATTTAAGTTTAACAATATATGTTTTTCGATTTACTAGTCGCTTTTGATTGATAGGATGTGTCCCTATTTTCCTTTGTTTTTTTTCCTCATCCAACACAATCATCAAAAATTCTTCGTCAGTGTCCGAGCTAGATGATTTTGCAATTTACGGTAGTTGTTACAGTAACAGCATATTCAGACTAACTGATGGTGAGGTGGAATGCGCGCGCATCCTTCCGACACATGTCGGAACGTTGCGAATCTGATAGATTTAGCCACTACAACGGAATTCCGCGACAGACCGGAAAATTCGGCTCCGCTATGATCTGATCTGATCGTACAAGTATAGCCGGAGCTTTATCTTATCGGATTCTTTTCGCCAGAGATCACCATTACTTTTCCTGGGGCCATCGTATCTTTCGCTTCACCAACACACCCTTTCATGTTCAGTAAAGGCAAACGAAACTACTAGTAAACACATTGAACTCACAAGCATTCACTCTGACCTCATGTTATAAAATGCTTTATAACACAGCAAAAAGCATAACACATCATTGGTAGGTGTTTTAATTGATACAGCCCTATGATTTACTGGCGATCGAATTCACTTGGCGGACAAAACTCTTTCCGTTTTTTCCCTGTACTTCAACCAACAAATAACATCGGACAAGATTATTTTTATGGTTTTCAAACAAGTAATATTGAATATAACCTTGAAAAAAATAGTAAAACCTACTTTTGTCATTTTTGTCAGTAAACGTTTATTGAATCAATTAACCTTTTGAGGACTACGGACGTACGGGTTCGTTTGGCGCTAAACCTCTGTAAAGGACTACGCCCGTACGGGTACGTTTTGTATTTTTCTGTTTAAAGCACTAACACTAGTAACGCTATCTGGTATTTTTTTTTAAAGCTGAATTCTTAAACGACAATGAAATGCAACAGGCTGTTGTTCACAAAAATGCACCTTTTCTCTGCAAGCAGTTTAGTTCAGTGTGCGTCTATAATGTGTAATATTTATTTTTGCAGATAGTATATAGAATAAAGTAATAACTGTTCTATACATTATTCAATTTTGCATGCAAATACAATTTATTATTATTTTTCATAAATTCTGCAATAAAAACTCACCCTTGTCCATCCCCTTTTTCGTCACTGTAAAAAATGTTTCATGGGTATTTTTAAAAATGTATTTATCTTAATTTTTTGGTGTACACAACATTTGATAATATAAATGTATAAAAAACATCTGCATAAAAGATAAATCAAAGTGAATAATAGATATAACGTATAGAAATGAAGAAAACTAAGAAAATTTGAAAAAGAAGTCAAGCTGTATGCCTAGTTTCGGATTTCTAAAACCTGGTACTCAAAAAGTTAATGTATGTATAAACATTATCGATTGCTATTAATATAATATCTTAAATATATTACTTGTCTTTGCAATCGTTAAAATTGTCAATAGTTGACAGCTGTTTCACATATTTATCAGGCATCATCAGAACTTAAAACACTTTTCACATTTCACCGATTAAAAACATAGTTTATAAAAACACATTTACCAAATGAAAAAACGTACATTTAGTACACTTAATCAAATTTAATGTCACAGTGTGTGACCGTCCACTCTTGTGCTTTTTTCCAATTGAAGGACCGATTATTCAGATTACTAAGTTGGTGGGTGGAAACACCTTATACCTAATCAAGTCAAATATTAAGTTGGATTGGAACTGTGTTCGGTCATTCAATAAATTCCCTTTGTGCTTGTAATTGTTGTATGTCTGGTAATTTATGTCCCTTGTTACAGAAGTTCAGGATGTCCATGTCGGTGTTCATGTCCGTATAAGAATGATCCTTGTTTATTAAATGCCCAGCAAAGTTGGATTTGGTGGCGTTTAATTTCGAACTGTATGATGGGGATATTTTACGGAAAGGTCGTCCTCTCTGTCGTTACAATTAATGTTATATACAATTAGTCTTATCATATTTGCTTGTGGTGGTCATTGAGGTTGTCAGTGATTTGATGTTGTCAGTTCTATATGATACATTGTATCCCTGGTTTTTTTTTAATTGTTTTGATTTGAAAATGTATGTCGTATTATGCTACTATGTATGGATACTTTTTATCATGTTCACTGCTCTTATTTTTCTTTTTTATTATTTAAGTACCTATATTTTCATTTATCATTGATTGTGGTGGCATATCCTTTTACTGATGGTATTTGATACTGTTCAGTTCAATTTGGTACCTTTGTGCGTTTAGGGGAACATTGTTGAGTCTGTTTTTATGAGGCTAATTTGTGGAACATTGTGTTGTCTGAACTGGAATGGATAGTTTGGTCTGTTTGGCTAGGTTTTCTATATATTTATGCTGTATGAATAGATGTTGTTATTTTTGTGGATAGTGGATTGAGTTCAATGGGGAGATTGAGTTCAAACTTGGCATGAAGTTTTACCTAACTAATCTCAAGAAAAATAATCGATTCTATACAATCGTGCGATTCGTTGTTTGAAAATTTCAAACCTAAATTACTCAAAAACAGTACATTTTAAAAACATGTCAAGACACATTTTTTGTAGCCCTTTTGATTCCCTATCGGATGGTCTCACTGTCAAAAAAATCGGATTAAAGATTATTTTAAGTTATGGGCAATAATTGGTTTGTTCAACCAGGCATCCTGTAGGCCTACCAACACAGTAAACACAACAATATTGTATGTAGCCTAAATATGCTGTTATTATCTTTAACTTACCAATTATCCTTAATCCGATTGTTTTGACAGCTACACCAACCGATAGGGAATCAAAAGTGCTACAAAAAATGTGTCTTGAAATTTTTTGTTAAAATGTACGGTTTTTCAGTAATTTAGGTTTGAAATCTTCAAAAAGCCGCCATTTTGAAACGCATTATTGGATAGAAACGATTATTTTTCTTGGGATAGATGATTGTTAGGTTAAACGTCATGCCAAGTTTGAACTAAATCAGTCAAACCGTACTCTAGATAATATGAATTATTTTGTAAAAAAGAAAATGGCTTATATCTAGAAAACGACGCGTTTTCGGGCCTATGTTTATATGAACTTTTTTTATTTTTAGTTGTAAAATGAGCTACTGAGACATTGCAGCATATTTCTAAATCACCCTGTATTACATTGTAAACAAATATTATTTCTACTCCACTTTGCAAAAAGATAAGTTTGTTCTTATCTTTATTTTGTCTTATTTCCGTTATTTTCCTACACGCGATAAAATGAAAATCCAAATATAGATCAACAGACCTACAATCGAAATGGGTGACCTTAATTAATGCCAATTGACCCTTAATTAAATTCAATGACAAGTGATTCAATATTAAAATCAAAACCAAATTACCTAAGGACCAAATGAATAATTAAAAAATAAACCAATTAAATTACTTGGACTGTCTACATTTAGTTAAATACAATTTATAGTGAATGTACTGTATTGTGGTACTGCGGCTCCTGCATTGTAGGGCTATTTCTTTCATATTTTACTAATTGTTAAATATTTAGTTGTTAAACTAAAAAATAGAATTTAAGATGAAAAGTACTGTTTAATCGTGTTCCAAAGCTTAATAGTGATGCATTTTTATTCTCACATGACCAACATTTTGCCATTTTGTAACTAATTACTAGCATTACGTATTTAGTTTGTATTTCCGGCTTAACTCGTGCAATATCGGAAATATATTTCTGGGACAAATTTGATCATTTTACCTACCTGTTTATGTATAAGTATCCTATTATTGTAATTTCTCAATTACTTTAGCAGCACTGCGGCTAGTCTTTCCAAATATATACGGGTTTCTCAGATGTAGCTCTAAAAAATAGTAATAATTTTAAAAAATACAACGAACACATACATATGTTATCAGCCGACAGTGTTTTACCATAGTAAAGTATGAATTGCTACAACAATAATACAATTTACAGAATGATTCAGAACTATACGGAAATATCTTGGTAGCTCATTCTATAGCTAAAAATAAGAAAAAGAATTGATTGAAACGCTTAATTTTACAGACATCCGTCATTTTTTTTTTTTACAAAATAATTATTCATATTTAGAGAATTGTTTGACTGATTGAGTTCAAACTTGGCAGGAAGTTTAACCTAACAAAGATCTATCTCAAGAAAAATAATCGATTCTAGCTAATAATTCGTTTCAAAATGGAGGATGTTACACAATTTCAAAACTAAATTACTCAAAAACTAAATTACAAAATACTTTTTTGTAGCCCTTTTGATTCCCTATCGGATGGTGTAACTGTCAAAACAATCGGATGAAGGATAGTAGATATGTTAAAGATAATAACAGCATATGTACATACAATTTTGTTGTGTTTACTGTGTTCGTATAGGATGCTGGGTTGAACAAACCAATTATTACACATAACTTAACTGTTATCCTTCATCCGATTGTTTCGACAGTCACACCATCCAATATGGACTTAAAAGTGATAACAACAAATGTGTCTTGAAACTTTTTGTTAAAATGTACGGTTTTGGGGTTAATTCTAGTTTGAAATTTTCAAAGCGCGGGCATTTTAAACTCATTATTTTATATAATCGTTTATTTGTCTTAAAATAGACCATTGCTAGGTTAAACTGCATGCCAAGTTTGAACTAAATCAGTCAAACATTTCTATAGATATGAATTATTTTGTAAAAAAAAACAAAATGGCGGATATCTGGAAAACGACGCAATTTCGGGCCTATGTTTATATGAACTTTTTTCTTACTTTTAGCTATATAATGAGCTTCTGATACATTGCCGTATAGTTCTGAATCACCCTGTGTATACATAATGCATGTGAAATTAAAGAGCTCATAAAATACGAAATTAGTATAAACATCCAAATAGACTGCGATCAAGCTTCCACATTGCACAAATTATTATCTGTACACAAGTGTACCACTATAAACTAAATTTCAGTCAAACCGATCTATACATTGTCTTTAAGTTAATATAATATAAACAAATCTTATTTTGTTTGTAGGCGTAAGCTATTTTGTAATTTTCCAAATAACTGTGCACACCTAATTAATGATTTAGTGTTTTTTTCGTGAGGAGTGAAAAGTGTGTAAGGACATACCCTGTTGGTACCGCTCAACCGGGTTATGTAGGGATGGCCCCTAGCCGACCCACTAAAAAACAAACCTCTTTCTCTGCCCTTGATGACTGGCGACGGGATCACCATGCAGCATACTTCATCACCAATCAAGGATCCGTTTTCAGCTTACCTCAGCTGTTCTTCTTTCCTTCTAATGATTAAATGAATAAACCTTTCGATAATCTTCAATGTTTCCTCTTCTTCTATCATCATAACCATCAGGCTTTCCGGTGAGATCGTTGATCCAAACTGTAGTTCCAGAACTCTCTGTCTTCCATCTTATACATTGAAAGATGGCGTGCTCTGCGCTGTCTTCTTTCGCCTCACAATCCAGACAGCGGGCCTCTTCTGATCTCCGAAAGCGATGTAGGTACACTCGAAAACTTCCATGTCCTGTCAGTGCCTGCGTCAGATAGTAGCTCGACCTCCATTTCAATTATTTATCCATTCCTCGATGTTGGGAATCATTCTGTAGGTTAAACGACCGGATATATCCTCATCCCATCTTTCTTGCCACTTTCTGAGAAGTCTCCGTCATGCGTTAAATTTTACATCAGCCATTGTCGCTTTTCCATCTTTCCTCTCGTCAAATATCTCGCTCCTTTCACAGGAAAAAATATCTCCCTAATTAATGATTAATAATAATAATGCCTAATTAATAATATTACCTAATAATATTATTAATATATGACGATCTGAATACCAAACAATGTGAGAAATACGAGCAGGAAACATGTTCAAGTTTCTGGGTGTGATAAACAAGTGGTGTAGGCCTATACTAGAATGACAAGGAGTATATTTTACAAATAAATATAAAACATTTGAATTAGATTTTATCTATTGTAACGAGTATTAATTTTAAAAGCCGTGAGCGCCGGTTAAAGGAGTAAATATCTGGAATGTATTTTGACTTTTAGTGAATCAATACTTTCATGAATAATAAAGAAGTGCTTGACTACGCTTTAAATTAAAAATTTGCTCTCGCCTAAGTACTTGTTGCACGACTTCCCAAAGCACTTAACTTATTTTAAAAGAACGAGTGTTATTTAATATTAATGCAGTTTAAAGTAGAGCTGTGCTTCTGCTTAAGTATTGCTAAAACTCGAATTCTGTGCGTTACAATATTTTTTCATACACGTTTAGGCTTTTTGAAATCCCTCAGTTGATCGTTTTCCAATAATTGTGATAGTATTTATTTTCTATATATATTTTGTTGATTACGGAGATGATAAAGCCTGTGTTTTTATTTAGCATTTGCTGCAACGTTACATTTAGTTATTAAATTTAAAATTAACAGCAGCAAAACCCGCCTTCAACAAAACTTTATTAAGGCTCGGCAGACCCAGCCACCATCTTGAATTTCAACTCCTATAAGAGCAACGTTAAACGGGTAATAAGATTTTGAATATTGATCACAAAATTATTCTGGATGTGTCATTTTAAAGGTAAGGGCAGTCCGAATGTCGATATCATTTAGTTTTTAAAATTTGTTTGTAACTAAATTTGTTCTTTGGCTTAACTCAAAATCAACGTTTGCCATTTGGTTTCTTATTCAATATGGAAATATCAAAAATGTAAAAAGATCACCACATTCGAAGTTTAATCACCTTACAAATAAAATAATTTCTATAATTTTTGGTAATTTATGACGGAAAAATCCACGTTATTGTGGAAGCATGCACGGGTCGAATTTGTGTTCCTACTCGAGTGTATAGCCTGCACTCTGGTGGATATCACATCAACTTGTTGCTCGCAGAGGAATACTAGAAAAATAATATATCCGTTAATGTTCAATGTGTGAGAGAAAGCAGTGTTTAATAACACATACTACCATACATTGTCACGCATGCACATTTCAGTACGTTTACAGTCAGGGTTACGTCTGTAACCCTCTATTTTTCGCCTAATGAGCTGCCCTATATGTGCTAGCGGAAGAATGAAAAACTAGCAAACTAAATGCTAGTAGTGTACAGCTCTGCCACTTGGAGAGCTGCGGTCTACTCAGAAATATTTTTTCACTCCTTCCGAGCCTTAAAAAGAATCAACTAAAATGTACGCAGTTTGGTTATTAGGATAATATATTTTCTTTAAGATAGCGTTTTTATTTTAGAAGAGACCATTCTCATTGTCTATGTATATAATAAACTTTTCTATACATAAATAGCTTAAAAGGTACTTGGTAACACACTTTTCAATTCAATTAATACTATATATATTGGAGGATTAATTCAACTTATTATTTGAACTGGATCAATTATGAAGTCAAAGTTATAGTAGAATATAATTTTATTGTAACAATAAATTTTATTTAAACTCTTACTTCTTAATTCAGATCCCGGTGCGAATGCTGGCACTTGGACTATGGGCTACTAACCATACTAAAAACATCAGTATTCCCGGCGCGGGTAGATAAACCAGTTCCATGTTCCAATTTTATGCGATTATCTCTAGAAAAAGGAACATAAATAATGTTATTAAATTTAAAATTGATTTTGTAACAGTTCGTCGAAAGAATGAATCACATTAGAAAGCGGCGTGGGAAAATGTTTATTGTCTCCACTTACGCCCTTTCCCCACACGCCTCGCCAATCACGCCAGGGCAAGGTCAAGTGCCAGCATTCACGTCGATATCTGTATTTACCTCTAAGGCCTTACTACACTAGGCCGCCAGGCGGCGCAACCAGCTGCGCCACTGGTGTCTCAGTCGACGACACGTGTATAGTAACTGGTGGCGCAGCCTATCACTCTTTGTTCACTGATACTGTAGTTCTCGCCAGCCGAGCAGTCTTTTCTACGCTCTGTTTTATCTACGCGAATTTTATATTTCAGTATGTCTAGTGAACTGCAGGTTTTCACTGTGAAAAGGAGTGGGACTGAAAGTGTAGACAAAAGGGAAAGACGAAAGCCAGAAGTTATTGGACACAAAAGTGAATACAGAAGATATCATTTGTACAGTTGAACAACAATCAGCAATTTTGGACTGCAGTCCATACTCCAATCTACTATGGACCAGGGATAAATTCATTTTCCGTGAAACTCTTCCCGGGACGACGTATTTTAAGTGAAAACATACACGTAAATTTTTGTTATTTATAATTTTAATTAGCAATGTTAATATTTCACATCATACGGTCATCTAAAACCACTCCCAAATACTCACATGAAGACTTTTGTTTTATTTCAATGCATGAACAGCACGCTGAATTTCCGACTACACAATCCATACATTTATATAACATAGGGGCTTTAAATTTAGACTCTCCTCTCAGATTAAACAACTTTTATCCGTATTTAAAACCATTTAATGTTAGGAAAACCGCCACCACCACAGGGCATTAATATCAGCTTTCATTGCAGTTTCCAGTTCTTGCATTGTGTTTCTGATGTAGCACAACGCGGTCTCATCTGCAAATTCATTAATACTTCCCGCTCTTCGTTATTTTTTCATTTACGAAGTCCTTAAACTATTTTACATTAGGAGTCAAGGGTTTTCAGTTTTTGCAACAGAGTTGATTACTTTCTAAGATGTGAAATCAAAGCAAAGGTACCCAACGCAAGGTTAACAATTTAATTTACTTTCTTCCCTGCAATTACTCCTAGACTCCATAATAAACTTCCAGACAAAATAAAAAAAAATAAAAAAAAACAACATTGTGCTTAAATGTTTACAGGTTGGACTACACGTTGGAAGTGATAACTTCTATGACCGATTTATATTTTTATCAGTATTAATATTAGAGGAGAATAAAGGTCAACAGGCAATATATTGTTAAAAAATATTATAAAATATTTAGAAATTGCATAATTATAATATTATAACATAGTAATATTATTATAATTATAATATTATTATAATTATAATATTATTATGTAATAATATTAAAATTTAAATAAGTATGCGAAAAATAGTGATCATTATAATGTAACCAATATTTATTTAGTGACTAATGATTTTGAGTAAGGTATTAGTGTATGCACTCTACATAAAATTCTAAGAATAATTCAATATGTGAGGGATAATTATAATTATTATTATTATAATATAATAACTATAATATTATAATAATGTATTATAATATATTAAGTATCGTATATTCCCTCTCCACGCGCTTACTTGTTTATATATACAATTATCTGACAGGACAATGTTCGCTATTGCAATAATATGGTTACCTACAGCAAATGTTACATCTTAAAGTATTGTAGCTGATTATGTGTGTATTTGGAGACAGTGGTTTTTTTAAGGCTTGCCTATGTGCTTTTACGCGATTTGTATTAGAAAAGCACTTTCGTCTTTTTTTCCCTCGTTTTTTGGTATATGTTCTGGATGCGACCGAACTGCATCAGATGGTGATGTACACTGTTCTGATCGGGTAGAAGTTGAGAAATTTGGAGACCATCGTTTGAAAATTGGGATTGGGAAGCTGACTGTATTTCCTCCACATTAATATCCATTGAGTAGTTGTAAGGTAAAGAAGGTGTGAGAGGAATGAGAACATAAAAGTAGCCTCTCGTCAGATTCCCAGTAAACCTTAGCATCCCTACTCCCTCATTCGGTTCGCCAAAACTCTACTACAACAAATAACCATCTCTGAACACCTGAAATTCATAACAAATATTTCGGATTCTGCTAGAATTTCACAGGAGGTTCCAAAAGTTAAAGGTTTGCTCATATTCGCGATATATTCTTTTTTTTTATAAATATCTCCTGTTACTTTTAAAGTATATGGTTTGAACCTGCGCCAATTATTTGAAACATGACTAACAACTCTGGTCCTCACCTCAAACCCCAGTGAATCGTGCCATGTACAATTAAAGCTAAAGAGTAGAATACGCATCTGGCCTAGAAGAAGATACTCTGTAAGGAATATATACTCCATTAACGTGTATGACCTCCATTGTTGTAATATGAAGTAAATTATTTTATATTTAAGTGAGTAATAATAAGTTACAGTCAAATAAAACAATGTAAAATATTACTTTGTCAAAATGTAAAATGTTGTCTAAACTTACTTTAGTTAGACAAAAATCAATCTTCTTTACAAAACTTAAAACGCACAAATATAATAATTATATTAAATACTATTATAATTATCCCTTACATATTGAATTATTCTTAGAATTCTGGGTAGAGTGCATACACGAATACCTCACTCAAAATCATTAATCACTAAATAAATAATAATTACATTATAATGGTCACTATTTCTCGCATACTTATTATAATATAATATTATTATAATATATTAATATTATAATAACGTATTATTATATACTATGTATCGCCTATTCCCTCTTCACGCTCTGACTTGTGTCTACGCAAAAGTTTGCGTGACGCGAGATTTCAGAAACATAGTCAAGCGAAAGTGCCCAACGGGCCAATAGAAGTTATCACTTCAAAAATGTATTACTCTAAAAAAATATTTGATCCTGCTAAATCATTGAGCATTGGCTATTGGCGATTGAGCATTAGGAGGGCTTGTTGGATGTGGTCGTGTGAACAATAGGGTGTGTGAGGGTGTGAGAGAGACTGGAAGAAGTAAGTTTGAGTTTGTTTGTGGAAAAGAGTATGAATGTGTATTGTGTATTTAAAATTTAGATACAGTAAAATTTTGAGTATTTAAAAAATATATACAGTACTAGCTGCCCGATCCGGCTTTGCACGGATAGACAAATCAAAGTTAATGTATATTTAAAAAAAAAAAATATATCAATAAATATATTACACTATGTATTTCTTAAGGGGATTTTAGAACTTTGACCCTCTACCCTCCTAAAATTTGGATTTTTTTTAAAACCTTTCTTAGCGAGCACCTAGGGCCCTAGAGGAAGCTACCTACCAAATTTCATTCC
>JAGFPH010000107.1:227197-240583 GCA_018207615.1 Philaenus spumarius | reverse complement strand
ACCCCCCTAAAATTTCGAATTTTTTTAAAACCTTTCTTAGCGTGCACTTGCGGCCCTAGAGGAAGCTACATAGAAAATTTCATTCCAATCCGTTCCATGGTTTTTGAGATTTCGTGACGAGTCAGTGAGTGGTGTTTGGAATATATATATATATATAGATAACCTTTTATATAATTATTGTTAAACCTTTTATGGTATATATAATCTTTTATACGAGTATAATTAGGCCTACTGTGAAACATTTTTATTAGTTTTTGATGTTTGGATTCCTTTTTGTTAATTTTTCTTAAATTGTTTCCCCGCTATTTGTATGTTTTGTCCATATATTTTTATTTTTTATTGTTAATTTAACTGCTCCCATAAATCTAGTTTTACTCATTGTTTATAATTTAATTAGATGTTACTTCTGAAACTTCAAAACGGGCTCGCCATATATATAGGTTGCCAAATATTTTATTTGCTATTCTGTGTTATTTTGTTTAAAAGTTAAGTTTTATTTTATATTACAGGATGTTATTTTATCACTTGTTTCATACTTAATTATTGTGTAGTTACGTTCTATTTTTTAAATTTTATTTTGTATATGATTGCA
Source organism: Philaenus spumarius (assembly GCA_018207615.1). Lineage (NCBI taxonomy): Eukaryota > Metazoa > Arthropoda > Insecta > Hemiptera > Aphrophoridae > Philaenus > Philaenus spumarius. The sequence continues at coordinate 239,991 of JAGFPH010000107.1, read as the reverse complement.
CATATATCAGGTAATTAAATAAATTTCTAAAAAAGTATTAAAATATTAACAAAATAGTGTTTTGATGGTACAATTTAAACTAATTTCATGTTTGCATGTTTGTAGGCCTGTTCGCACAAACAACTACTACGTAAATAAAACCTCATGCAGTTCAAAAACCACGCCAAACTCGTATACGGACGACTATAAAGGAAAGAACTTCTTAAGGAATGTTTTAATAATATGGATAACCGTTAAACTCCATCTATTCCAGCAGGAATCTAATTTTACCCGTATCCCTTGTCTGAAGAAATATTCCCTTTTTCTTCATTACGGTTTACAAGTTTAATAAATATTTTTTTTACTAAAATTGTTCAAGTTGTGTTATTAATTCCCAGCAACAACTCGTCCACCAAATATATGCAGTTTTAATACTTAAATACGGTTCCTGATTGTAATAATTGTTTCACAATCATATTCGTGCCATGGATTAGTGAATGTGGTTAATGAATAATGATACTGTATATCTAAACAAATATTAATGATAAATAATCTGGTAAAAATGCTATTTAAATAGTAGGCCTACAGAATATAAACAAATATATTGAAAAATATGTTTTTATCGTCTTGCCACGTAGGTCAGTAGGCTTAAAATCCAAATCGGAAATAATTGTTACAAAAGGTTTTATTTTTTTAATGGCTCAATTTTTTGCCCAATATGACTATCCTAGGTTTTCTCCCACGCCGGCGGAGTTGTGCTTAAGTAGTGGGGGTAAAAATGTACCCTCAAAAGGGGTATTTTTGCGGTTTTCGGTTACATCTCGAAATGGACTGACAATATTGAACACATTGTCCGATTCAAAGTTGTAGCACATTAAATTCTGCATTGAATGAGAGCAGATGCATATTTTTTAGGCCACCCGTTCCCATACTAGTTCTTATCAAAGTTGGAAAAATTTTCGTTTTAACCTCTGCTTTTTGGTAATATCATCTAAACTAACCCACCTGTCAATAAAGTGGTCCGTACAAAAGTTATAGATGAATAAACTCTGCTTTCAATGAGACCAAAAATTAAATTTTTTGACCACCCGTTTCCGTACAGTTCCACCTTAAGTTGGACCATTTCTTCCCGACGTGCTCGACCAACATGCTCGATAGCACGGTAACTAGTTCTAAGCCTCGATAGTGTGTGTGTGGGGGCTTTAAGGATGAGTATTATCAGCAGAAGGTTTCTTTGTCACGCCTTGTTACTAGACAGGTATTGTGGTAATAGGGGTTTTATTGGCCAAACGTTTTGAAATAATTAACCCAATAAGCATAGTATCAAATCTGAAAATAAAACCTTCTCACCTATTATACTTCAGATCAGGAACTAAGGGGAGCGCAGGTAAATGGGTAAACTAAAAAAGGATCAATTTTATGATCAACCAAATTACCTCCAAAAAGCCTTTACATTTTCTTAATTAGTTCTAGTATATAAGATCTTTGGTAAGGCAATATTTACTACCACTACACAAAATTACAAAAGACACAATTTGTCATTTTTTATAGGTAAATTTTGAGAAAACTCTGCAAAATTGTACGTCTCATGACTACATTTAAAACAGGAAAGGAAATATCTACAAAAAGTTGTTCGAAATGTAGAAAAGAATGAACGTAGTAACTGTTTAGAAATATGCAGGGTTATGAATTTTAAGAAAGATGATATAGTTGTGAGAAGTGTAGAAAACATTCTTATTTTTGTATTTAAAGAGGACATTTTTAATGCTGTTCACATAGTATCGGTTTATTGCATTAGAATGCAGGCTTCCTAAAAAAGAATCGTATGCTGTAGGCGTATTTATATGGAACTTGGGATTTCAAGTGATATTAAACGTATGACTAGAGAGGCACAATTACTCCATAGGGGATGATTGAACTGATCAGGAGCTCTAAAACGAACGGCATGAGTACGTAAAGCAGGTGGTGTAATAGCATTTACTCATTACTGAGAAGGAAGAGCTAGATCCACTAAAAACAGTGTGTTGGTTCCATTTCTAGAAACATATGTCCTAAAATAAAAGATCATTTACTAGAACGAACAAGTTGGATCCTGTTAATGGAGGTTTTTTTAAAAGACCAAAATAATTTAAAATAGGATATTTTATTTGTACAGTAGAAACTCGCTAACACGACCCTCAATAACACGAGTTTCTCGATAACAAATGCATTTTTCTAATCCCCCTGAGATTGTCATAACACTTAATGAGATACCGCTATAGCACGACTATTATTAGTTTAAAAACCTCAATAGCACGGATTTTTGTCCCAATACTAACCCTCCATAGCACGTATTTTTACGAAACCAAACCATTACGGCAAGGGTTCAACTTCAGTACTAAGTAATTTTACACAACGGAACCTTTATAGCACGACTTCATACATTCCAGTGCATAGTTCCCACAGTCAGTGACTCAATGGAACGGATGTTTTGAAGAAAACGATGTCTTGCGTTCAGGTCTAACATGCAAACCCAGCTTCCTTCCCTTCCCGACCCTCATCAACTGTGAAAGGTCAGTCGTGCGCCCGCTGTCCAACTTTAAAAATAAATTTGTGTGTTTCTATCTCTTTTTCTATTTTCAGTTCTTATATTACATCAATTTAATGATCATTTTTCGTTTATTCAATTAAGTGTACAGCACTATGTATAATATTTTGTTTTGTCTATGTACTGTAAATATTTTTAATGTGCGTTTTTATTTATTAACCAGTAAACATTACAGTACATACTTTGTTACTGCACAATAATAACAAAAAGTACTTTTTAAAACAAAACGTGCTAGTGAGGGTTGGTTCAAAATGCTCGTGCTATAAAGCAGTTTCAGAAAAAAAAAACAGTGACCTTGATAGTACGACTTTTATATAACATAACCTTGATAACACGAAAATCAACTAGACGAGTCCCTCGATAACAAGACTGTTTCCCAAATCCCCTTCAAAGTCTTGCTATCGAGGTTCTACTGTATTATTATGGCCCTAATGTTAACTACTAGGGCAGGTTTGTAATATTTGTTGAATGTTTGAAAATATTGTTTAAATTGTTTGTTTAATTGAATTGAAGATGTGTATAACATACCTAATACTATTATATAACATACTATTACAAATTGGTCAATAGTTATCTTCTTGTTACTGTTGATTTCTCTACCACAGGAAGCATAATCAGGCTATTTATTGACATTCTGATTCTATTATGTATTGTTCACATATCACTCACATCAAATAAACATTGTACGAAAAACAATTTTAAAACTAAAATATACTTTTGTCACCAGTACTGTGTGAGTCCACGTGTGGTGATTGTTGACTGTGTTAGCGAAACATATAGCAATTAAATAAACAGAAATAAGAAGACTGCTATTGAAAAACTGAAGTATGTTATGTTATTGATAAGTAGTAGATTGAAGGATAAACAATAAACATTGTAATGCATTTTTTTCTTCATTTATTTATTTTACTTTTAAAAAGGTTCGTGGTGTTAATGCGAAGGTATTTAACTCATTGTATAAATGTGAGAAATATCACGGAATGTATTATTTAACGATTAAAATGTATAATTAATTCATTTATTTCACGAGAGTTCATAGTTTAAGTCAAATGTAATTATGTTTTTGTTCAGTTAGTTCTTGCTAGTAAAATGTTTCTTGAAATGTATTTGATTTCGACTGTAATATACATTATTCAAGTATTTAGCAGTTTTTGGAAATTGTATTTAAAATAATTTGAATATACGATGTCAGGAATATTGGTCACAAATATTCTATTAAACTGTACAGGGTGATTCAAAACTATGCGGCAATGTCTCGGAAGCTCATTCTATAGCTAAAAATAAGAAACAAAGTTCAGATAAACATAGGCCCAAAAACGCTTCCATATATCCGCCATTTGGTTTTTTGTACAAAATAATTCATATCTAGAGAAATGTTTGACTGATTGGTATGAAGTTTAACTTAACTATGATCTATCCCAAGAAAAATGAGCGATTATATCCAATTATGCGTTTCAAAATGGCGGATGTTTGATAATTTCAAAACTAAATTACTCAAAAACAATAACCTACATTTTAACACAACCTTTTTTGTAGCCTTTCTGTTTCCCCACCGGATGGTGTAACTGTCAAAACAATCGGATGAAGGATAATAGGTAAATTTAAGATAATAACAGCGTATGTACATACAATATTGTTGTGTTTACTGTGTTTGTATACAATGCCGGATTGAACAATCCAATTATTACACATAACGATAGGGAATTAAAAGGGCTACAAAAAAGGTATCTTGAAATTTTTTGTTAAAATGTACGGTTTTTGAGTAATTTAGGTTTGAAATTTTAAACAACCGCCATTTTGAAACGCATTATTTTATTTTATCTCTTATTTTTCTTGAGATATATAATTGTTAGGTTAAACTTCGTGCCAAGTGTGAACTCAATCAGTCAAACGTTTATCTGAATATGAATTATTTTGTAAAAAAATGGCGGATATCTGGAAAACAAAGCGTTTTCGGGCCTATGTTTATATGAACTTTTTTCTAATTTTAATTATAGAATGAGCTTCGGACACATTTTCGCATAGTTCTGAATGACCCGGTGTAATTAATATTGATAATTAAAAAAAAATATCATAAGATGCATTAATAAAGGAATAAAGGTTAGGAATAATGATAATAGAAAAATACATTCAATAAAAGTTACTAAGCGTAAAATTATTAGAAAAAAGTCAGACAGTCGATGAAAAATGAAAACCCACAACGCATGTATCAATCTAACGTGGGCCGTATTAAATGTCTCCAAACATCATACAGGGGACAAAGCAGTATTTCAAGATTACCAAGTTGTAAAAACATTAACCAAATAAACAAGAGAGCAAATGACACACCAATCAGAAACAAATAAAGTCAAACCGGTCGATAGTAAAAGAATAACCAAAACACGTGAAAAGGAATGATGGAGAATAATTTTTAGATTACGGCGGAAAGCGTGTGGTCCTTGTAAAATACTTCAAGGGATAAACACTGATACTATACCGTTTAACTTTACCGTTATTGTTTCATACCAAACATAATTATCATTTAAGTCGGAATCATGAATACTGTATAACAACAGAATCAACAAAGGAATCCAAACATAAATTGCAGTGTTTAAGTTAAAAATTCATAAATCCAACTGGTGAAAGTGACCAGTGTGTAAGAGATGGAGGAAACCAATTATGTAAATTTAAAATTTCATTTGTTTTAAGACAGATATCGAAGAGAAAGGAAGAAATCAAACGAAATCATATTCAGATAATTATTTCATAGTAGTAAGCCGCCGTGAAAAATCACAGGCAGATTAATTAAATACACAACAGAAATTACATCATTTAAAAAAATACTATTTAAAAACAACACACTTTATCTAGGATTACCTAACTATGCTGACGGGGATTTTTAACTCGGTAAATGTGTACAATTATAATCATTATAAAACTGTAGGCCTATTTGTTAATTTTTGTATTTATATTTATATAGGTTATTATATATTTTAAAAAAGATACAAATATTATCTTTTAACTGCTTTTTATTTCATATTGATAGATAAAATGATTTATAAATTATCAATATTATAGCGAAGAAATTACTAATTGAATATGTTTTATATTTTATACGAATATGTACGAATGTTTCCGAAATTAAACGAATAGGTATTTGTTCTTTAAATTTGTATAAACGAATATATTGATGATAAAAGGTGGTATACAGTTTATAATCTGAAAGCAAATATTATAGCTTATTATAGCATGCATTATCTCTATAACTCATATTAAAAAAAAAACAATTACGCAAGAAATTACAATGATTGAAGTTGTAAACATAAACCCAAAGTATAATCTACACTGGGTTTTGTTTAAGTATTACAGATGATGGATGAAATCATCTGTTATAGGCTATTAAATGTTACTCACGTACGTAAGTACGTATGGACGTACACTCATTTTTATACTATTTGATACAAAATTTAAAAAATCATTTAAACATAGACAATTGTGTCGGGACTGCTTTGTTATCAATTAGCTGCAATGAGGGTTTTAGGATACACAAAATAAACAATTTAAATCTGTTCCAGTATAACTTAACACATAATTGAAGTAAATTAATGGATAATAAAACACTTTACACTTTATTAAAAGAATGGAGCAAAGCGGAACAACTTCAGGTATTCAAGTGCAACAGGATCCTAAAAGGATACCAGGTTAAAGGTTAACGTCTTCTGCCGAATAAACGATCGGCTTTTTCGGCCGAAACTGCCGGCCATCACAACGGCCGAACACGATCGTCCACTGGAACCGTTTTTCGTCAGTGCAGTTGTAAAGTTGCCAGAAGAGTTCAGTTCAAAGTGTTTTGTTGTGTTTACTTACCAAGGACTTGTGGTTTGCTAGTTTGTAATGGAATTGGATGAGATGATACATTGGTAAGTATTGTTGCTCGAAAATACTTACCTGATAAGGAGACATAGAAAACGAAAGAAAGAATATTGGGTGCCCCCGATACTTACTGAAAGGAGCCGACTTGGCGAGTTTCATCATTTGCATAATCAGCTAAAGGAAGACGAGTTGAAATTATGAATGAAGGGACATTTAGTTATATATTGAGTGCAATCTTCCCATCAGTAGGAAAATTTTCAAATTTTTTATTTGAGTTTAGAACACAATGGTTAAGCACAGAAGACCTAATTTAAACATTTAACGAACTTTTACAACTTACCTTGAGCTTCGATTTCATCAGCGATCTTCGTCCACAGCTTCTTTTGATTATAACGGCGATGATATCGTTTATCTCGCATGTCCCACAGCGGGACGTGCTCTTCAATCAAATAATTAGATATTTTCACAATCCATAATCAATCTAAGTTAAACGCACAATCAAATAAATTACAAACTGAAAGGTAGTTAAAGTCGTGTGGTGCAACAGATTCGGCCGAATGGGAACGAAAAATCTCGTTTATTTCGGATTTAGAAATTCATCGGCCGTATACGCCCGAACACGGTAGAACGAGTCTGCCGCAATGGACGGACTCCAATTCATCCCTTTGTTGGAGGATCGTTCGGCCGTATACGGATCCAGTGGACAGAGTGGCTAAGCAAAGTTGTAATTTTATCCTGCCGAAATTAATAATGTAAAGTCAAATTATAATAATTATTAAGAAAATAATAAAAGGTGTCAGGGTTTACAACAACATTTGGGTGTCGGCAACAGACAACAACTTACAACGATTTATGCTACTTACTGAAGATACTTGGTAAAACTCAATTTTAAAGGAAAAAAGAAAGAAAGCAGTCTTGGGACTGCCGACAGAAGTGAAAACTGTCATAATAAAAATCGTCGGTTATATCGATGTAATCCGAAATTTGATCATTATTTTTATCTTGTCCCATTTAAAATTGAAATCTAAAAAATAACATAAACATGATTTTCTATAGTCAAATAATAAAAACACAATTTTAGGTTAGGCCTATACTGAACCAACACACGTTTCTTTAATGCATCTACATTTATTACCATAGATAACAAGCAAGTTAGCAGATTTAGACATTTACAACACAAATTTAGAAAGAACTATGTCTATTTTAGAGGTATCACCAAGCACACTATTAACACAACTTACAAAATTAGGAAGTGTAATGTCCATTTCAGAGGTATTACCAAGTAAACTATTTTAACACAACTTACAAAATGAGGAAGCACAATGTCCATTTCATCGGTGCGTGTGGTGACTAAATTAACCCGTATGGTCACAGTTGCTACAGCTATAGCACAACTTTCAAAATTAGGAAGTGCAATGTCCATTTCAGAGGTATTACCAAGTAAACTATTTTAACACCACTTACAAAATGAGGAAGCACAATGTCCATTTAATCGATTCTTGTCGTGACTAAATTAACCCATACAGCTATTGAATACCCATACATAATCTCAAATTTAACATTGTAGCCAACGGATTAGTAAATTTATAAATAAAAAAGGTAATTTATTTATTTATACATAATCTGTTTCTTATTTTGTGTGTGTGATACAGCCTTAAACTACACGCATCTAAAATACAATGGGTACGGTACGGTGCGCGAGATTTCATTCGAATGCCCACGCAAAAGTGCCGAACGAGCCATAAGAAGTTTTCACTTCAAAAAACCCATCACACAATATTGATTAGTGTTAAACAAATTTATTTTAGCCTTGCCCCCCATGTTGTTTTATAAGCCATGGCCGGCAAGGCTCGAAAACGTTTGTAGACCATTGCTTAGTAATATTTGTTGTGTTTTCCCTTTAACGTATTGTACATTTAATCAGTTATTTGGATCTTTACAACTATAAACGCTTTAAAAAAAAAACAGACTGATAACAAATTTTTACATGAAGTTGCTACAAGGTCAGCGTGTGGGTGTACTTTTAATATACTTAGTACTTAGTAGACCTGTACATAATGTTTTGATTAATAGAACACTTTTTCAACGCTGATGTTAATCTCCATTTTATTATTTTCATTGTTATTGCTGTTATTTGAGTCAGCCAGGTAGATCAGAGGTTAGAACAGCTGACACAAAGCTCAAGGTACCGGATTCGAATACGGTTATAAAACATGTATGTTTGTCTAGTTTGAAAACGTTCATTAATTTAAGGTAATGATAGTCGGTTGGTGCTTTCTTATCTTAAAGAAGTACTATTTGAAGTTGATAAATGTTTGGGTAGTAAAAGTGCATGTATGCAAACGTTTGTCTGTGCAATTGTACCAAGTGCATAATTTTTTTAAGGCGAGTATAGAACATTGTGTCTCAGTATATACGTCTAAGAATATAAATTGCCCTTGAAGAAGGTAAACAAGATAATCTAAACCCCTCAGACAGTTTATGTAAACCGTAAAGAGTCCGGAACCAGCAGGAACATGTTGCATTATTATTTATGTGAGTTTTTATGTTGGAAAATCAATGAAGGTTGTGGTGTTCTTTTTGAAAAAAAAACAGGCAGTCGTGGGACTACTGTCAGAAGTGAAAACATTTTAGCTTCATATAGGCCTAGTTAACTTTATTTTCGGGTTATTAAGAAGTTTTTTTTTTTAAATCAATGTATTAATGTTGTAATGGAGCCTTAAATAATTGGGAAGTCGCGACGGACCCCTTAAATAATTGAGGAGATCCGATAGAGCCTGAAATAATTGCGGAGATGCGACGGAGCCTTAAATAATTGCGGAGAGGCAACGCAGCTTTAAATAAATGCGGGGATGCGACTGTGTCTTAAATAATTGCGAAGATGTGACGTACCCTTTAATATTTGCGGAGATGCGATGGAGCCTTAAATAATTAATTGCATAGTTAATTATTCAAATAACAAATTATTCTTAACTCCTAAAAATTGCAAGTAAGTAATTTAAGTATAAATATATGTAAGTTTGCAGAACATTATATTGAATATATTTTCTCACATTATACATTATTATTCCATTTTATGCGTGTAAATAAACTAATTATATCAAATTATAAATAATCAATATGAAAATTGACCATATTCCAATTGTTTGGATCAAAATAGGGTGAAGTCTTTAGCTTTGACTTAAAAACGTAATGTGGTTTTAAATTTCTTCAAGTTTATAAGAAATTGTTGAAACTTTAAAAAAATTTTAATTATTTAAAATTGTTAATTATCTTAAAAAGTGTTAATTTTTCTAAAAATAATATAGTTTCCTTTCTGTCTATTAGATTTAAAAATTGCGTAATCAAAGGTTATACATTTTCCATTTGAAAAAGTTATAGAAAAATTATGGAAAAATCCTCAAATAATAATAAATATAATTGTAACTGTCAATGTACTTACCGACTTTCTGTATTAACGAATCCAACAAAGAAAATTCAACACTTATCTATATCGTGAATCAATTTCTATGTATATAGTAAATCTCGTTAAAAGAGGTGACGAAATATTTATAACAGAAATTTTAGTACTACAGTATTAAATAATAAGACAATGATTTTAAGTTATATTTTTGACTTATTCAATTTAAATGTTAATTTATTGAAATGATACTAAAAGTATTCAAACGGCAAAATAAAAACCGTTAAAACCCTCACCGATGTACAATATACTCGAAGTTACGATGAGTAAACAGCCTATAGGCTAATAGTTCTGAGTAATCGCAGGTGGCAGCACACAACAACGTTCCCCGATCACTGCACCAACACAATATCAAATATTTAAAGCAGAAGGCCGTAGAACACTCGGCGATTTACACTATACTCACACATTAAGCTGATAAGAACAGATACTACACTTTGATCTTAGCCAAGAGACCGAGAAGCGATACTATTACAAGGCACTTTGAGTAACCAGTAAAACCAGTCGCGGTAAGAAAGAGCACGGTTTCGGGCGAATTGCCTTCAGGATTACGTTTGAAACGTTACTAACTGCATTTTAACACGGAAGCACGATCGCCTATTCTCTCTCCATGATCTGACTTGTGTCTCCGCAAAAAGTTCGTGACGCGATATTTAAGAAACATAGTCAAGCAAAAGTGCCCAACGGGCCAATAAAAGTTATCACTTCAAAAATAAAGAATTCAGAATGAAAAGCGTCTTCGTTTTCAACCACTAAATCTACATACTGGTAAATCACAATCTTAGCTGGATGTTGCAGATCACCCAGATACGTCTTTAATGAGCGAATGCATAGATCGGGATAGTTTTGATCAGCTTACGTCTTTAAATATTTTACATTTAGAAGGTAGCTCCCATACTGACTCTAGTAATAAAACTTTTATAGGTTATGTTTATTTTGCTAAAACTTCTTTGTAGACAACATTCTTCGTTCGTCTGATAATACATACAATAATAATGAACAAATTAAATGTTTTATATTTGTTTATCTGTGGAGTTAGAAAGGATTTATTATGTATAATATTTGTCCAATAAATTTTACACGACACGATAGTCCGTTTTCCTAGACGATTTTATACAATTACCGAACTTGATCAAATAAAACTGGAATACAAAATCTCACAACTAATAAGTTTATTAACTCAAATGCATAACAATAACCGTTATAGTTTTATTATTGTAGCTCGAGCATCACAGATGCCAATGCAAACATATGTATATCTATGCATATAAAAGGCAAAGCATAGATATACACTCACTCACTCATCATCACTAATTCTCCCACTTCCCATGAAACTAGAGAGATGAAATTAATTTGGCATGTATATACTTTGTGATGTAAATAGGAAAACTAAAGAAATTTCATTTTGATATTCATATTTTTAGGGGTAGTTTTGGGGGTTTAGGGGTAGTTTTGACTGATCACAGTTTCTCAAAAACCATACCACCTAGGAACTTGAAATTTGGTATACATATTGCTCATAGACACTAGAGGCGCACTAAGAAAGCATTTTAAAATATTTGACCTTTAAGGGTTGAAACAACCACTAAAACAATAAATATTGTTTGCTATATATCTCAAAAACATTACCTCCTAGATACGTGAAATTTGGTACACGTATTTGTCATGGGGGCAAGAGGCGTACTAAGAAAGTATTTTATAATATTAGGTCCGTAAGAGTTGAAACAACCCCCAAAACAATAAATATTGTTTGTTATATATCTCAAAAACCCTATTTTCTAGAAACGTGAAATTTGGTACCCATATTTTTCATAGGAGCTAAAGGCAAACTAAGTAAGAATTTTAAAATATTTGTCCTTAAAGGGTTGAAACAACCAATACAAAATAAGTATTGTATGTTATAATTTCCTTAAAGCTAGAAAACAAAAATGTTGTACGTTAATTTCTCACACGATATATATAAAAAGTAAACCAGTTTTACATTTTGTAACTTTCTGATAAGGGGTGAAAATGTAGTAACAACCCCTAAAATTTTAAATATTAATTGAGTACCACCTAGGAACGTGAAATTTGGTACACATATTGCTCAATAGGGGATAGAGGCGAACTAAGAAAGGATTTTAAAATATTTGGCCTTTAAGGGTTGAAATAACCCCTAAAACAATAACAATTGTTTGTTATACGTTCCTTAAAGCAAGAAAGCTGAAATTTTGTACATTTATTTCTTACAAGATACAAATAAAACAATAAACCAGTTTACATTTTATCACGTTCTTCTAAGGGGTGAACATTTAGTAACAACCTCTATAACTATAAATATTAATATTATATAAAAGTCAAATCCACTGACTCACTGATTACGATTTCTCAAAAACTACTGAACAGATTGAAATGAAATTGGGTATGTAGCTCCCTCTAGGGCCCTAGGTGCTTGCTAAGACAGGGTTTGAAAAAAATTCGAAATTTTAGGAGTTTTTGGAGGGTCAAAGTTACTAAATCACGATTTCTCTAGAACTACTGAACGGATTGGAATGAATTTGTTTTATGTAGCTTCCTCTAGGGCCATAGGTGCTGATAAGAAAGAGTTAAAAAAAAATCGAAATTTTATGGGAGGTTTGGGGGGATCAAAGTTACTAAAAATCCCCATAAGAAATACATAGCGTAATATATTTATTGATATATTTTTGTTAATATACAATAAACTTTGATTTGTCTATACGTGCAAAGCCGGATCGGGCCAGCTAGTCTATATATATAAAATCCAAATCCACTGACTCACTGATCACGATTTCTCAAAAACTACCGAACGGATTGGAACGAAATTTAGTATGTAGTTTCCTCTAGGGCCACAGGTGCTCTCTAAGAAAGGTTTTCAAAAAATTCGAAATTTTAGGGGAGGTTTGGGGGGGGGTCAAA
>JAGFPH010000107.1:211076-226347 GCA_018207615.1 Philaenus spumarius | reverse complement strand
TCTATGTTTTGTACTTACAAACTGTTAACAGTGATATTAGTGATTTGTGACAACTATTGTAATTACTTTGTGTCAAGTGCCTTCGCCAGGTACCTTTGCACATTTACAAACACCGCCGTCCTACAGACCTACAAGACTTCGCCTCAATCAAGGTATGAACATATACAGTCGCACTTCTACAGTTTAATTTAGACAAGAATATAATTAACTGTTCTCATTTCAATGTGTTTATTTGTGTAAATCAAGTTGGTCCCCTCGAACATTAAAGTCTCTTAGAATTCAAAAGCTTTAATTATACAACATACGCACTATCCCCAACATTTGTCCACAAAATACCTAATTTTGTTCATAATTTTTACATTTTTTTATAGGAATTTTTACAGAGATTATTATTGATTAGGTCAGAGGCGATTGTATCTAAGTTGGGTAGTGGGGGTAGCTGTGACCTGTACATAATGTAAAACATAGATTGAAATAGGCACGCAATATCTCCAACAAGAAATGAAATGAAATGAATTTATTCTTCCTTTACAAACCTTGTACAATATAATACATGTCAAATTAAACATATAAGACATTTCAATTAAAGTGGTAAATTAAAAATACAAAGGGAAGAATTAGGTACCGTCTTAGAGCAGCCAAGATTTCAAGCTAATAATTTTGGTTGCCTAGTACAATGTTTGATTTATACTGGTAGTTTGTTATACAATTTCGGAGCTACATAAGAAAAAGAATTCATAAAACTTGTCAGCCTAGGTTTTGGAATAGGCAAATTGTGCCTAGAACGGAGTGATAATAATGTATAGCCTACGTATTATGTAGGCTACAGTGGGAAATTGTCCACCTCTTCTGTAGGAGACACTAAGAACTTTATATATAAATAGATGTTTAAGTGGTAGTAAAGATAAACAATGAAAAAGAGGTTCAATTCTGTTTTTATTTTGTACTAGCTGGCCCGATCCGGCTTTGCACGGATATAAGGATTTTTAGTAACTTTGACCCCCCCAAACCTCCCCTAAACTTTCGAATTTTTGTAAACCCTTTCTTAGCGAGCACCTAGGGCCCTAGAGGAAGCTACATACTAAATTTCATTCCAATCAGTTCGGTGGGTTTTTTTAGTAACTTTGACCTCCCCCCAAACCCCTATAAATTAAAATTTTATGAAACCCTTACTTAGAGAGCACCTGCGACCCTAGAGGAAGCTACATACCAGATTTCACTCCAATCCGTTCAGTAGTTTTAGAGAAATCGTGATTTAGTAACTTTGATCCCCCCCAACCCCCCTAAATTTCGATTTTTTTTTAAAACCTTTCTTAGTGAGCATCTTGGCTCTAGAGGAAGCTACATACCAAATTTCGTTCCAATCCGTTCTGTAGTTTTTGAGAAATCGTGATCAGTGAGTCAGTGGATTTGGCTTTTATATATATTTAGACAACACGGATAATGCCTTTTTGAATTATTTTAATTGGATACAGGTTTGTGTTATAAGCAGTTCCCCAGCAAATAATTCCATATTCCAATCTTCTTTAGACTAGTGAAAAATAAAGTTAGGTTACTTGGGGTGGTCACCCTTTAAGAAATAAAAAACTCTTATAGCTCTATTAAACTTACTTTTTAAAACATTTATAACGTGGGTTTTCCATGACATGCGTCTATCTATCATAACACACAAATATTTGTATATTTTCAAATACATTTGGCCACAAATCACTAATTTTGTCCACAATTTATTTTTTTGCAATTTTTTAACAGGAATTTTAAATATTTTAGGAATAAAAAGTAGCCAAAATTATTTTCTGAAAAGTCCTCTACATGTTAAATGAAAGTTTCGTTAAAATCGGTTCAGCCATTCCGGAGATAGTTCGGACAAATAAACAGACAGACAGAAAAACAATTTATAAACGTGTGTTTAGGTTTTGGTAATGTGTGAATATCCACATGAGCTTAGAAAAAGCTTATATTTTGAAATCACAGACAGACACTTCAATTTGATTTATATGTATAGACTAGGGGCGTTTCCCCTGCTCGTTCGCTCGATTTGGTGATGCCAATGCAGACTACAAAATCTCTAATTTTGTTAATATTAAGTACATTTTTCAATTTTTTAATAAGAATTTTTACAAAAATTATTATTAGAGGCGCTTGTGTCTAAGTTGGGTGGTGGAGGTAGGTGTGACCTGTACATAATGTAAGACATAGATCGAATAGACACGCAAAATCCCCAACATTTGTCCGCAAAATCGTGAATGTTTTCCATAATTTGTTTATTTTTTAAATTTTTCTACAGGAATTATAATACAGTATTTCTCTAATTTAAAAAAAAGTAGCCTAAATTATTCTCTGAAAAGTCCTCTACATGTTAATGAAAGTTTCGTCAAAATCGGTCGAGCCATTCCGGAGATTACCCTGGACAAATAGACAGACAGACAAACAATTTATAAAAGTGTGTTTAGGTTTTGGTAATGTGTGAATAACCATATAATCTTAGAAAAAAACTTATATTTTGAAATTACAGACAGAGTCTTCATTTTTATTTATATGTATAGATTTAATTAACTTTTGCAGTGAAACGCTTAAAATATACTGTATCTTTAGTTAAGTCTGCTTTAGCTTTGAATGCAAAAACTACTAAGGGCAGTCCGAACTATTATATTAAACTCAATGGTAAATATAATACACATAACTTTGGTTCTAGTAAAGATAAACTCGTAATTTTTTAAAACGTTTTTTACTATAACTTTTTCTAGTTTCTTACACAGTATCTAATTTAAAAAGTGATAAATTTAATAGATACGATTTTTAGCAAAAAAAACCCTTTTTTCCTAAAAATCAATTAGTAATTATTTTTTTATTATTTCATTTATTGAGATATTAACTTAATATTGTATTAAGAACTACATAATTATGCTTTAAACATATGGTAAATATTTGGTTAAAAAGCTTTTTCCAGTTATGTGTATATTATTATGGTAAAAAACAAACTTTAGGAAAACGGGCAAGATATAATAGGGAATGCAAGATTCACAACTAGCTTCTGCAAATGGCCTCCATGGCAGTATGTTGGGTTGTCTGGGTCCTTTTCAGCTGAATACATATCTTCCAGTTTCCTCTTAACTAGAGTCCCCTTCAGCCTGACTTTTTTTAGCCAACTCGAAGAAAATAAATAACTTATTATGCAAGGACACGACGATTTATTCTAGCACTGATTTCCATGGTAACGCATGCATTGTTTATTTTTTATTACACTTTTTTAGTACAATTTATACAACATGTTATACATTTTTGGAATGATGAACATCTGAAAAATAAAAATAATAATGAATGTAAAAATAAAATTGAAGAAATAAATTTTTTTTAAATTTGGAGTTCCCCTACCGGTAATAAATCATCTGCAAGCACTGTAAATATTACTCAAAAGAAAGTATCAGCAGATATGAAAATAAACACTAAAAATATCGATAAGCTCAAATGATTCAACACGCTTTTAGGCAATTTTAGAAATAGAAGATGGTAAAATTGCTGAGATAATGTAGCAGCAGAGATAGTATTATTAAACATATTTCTAATTGTTTACCATTAGTACAAGATCATTTCATCTTGCAAATGGGAAGAAACTAAATATGTTCCAAGTACGGCCACTTACTAAGAGAAGCCAAAATAAATTCACTCGAAGGAGACATTTTATAATTAGACGCAGTTATGCAATAAGGAACCAACCACAAAAAAATGGAAATTTAACTTTTTTGCTTAAAATCACTCTTTTGATAGTACATATTTTGTTATGCAATATAGATCCAACTCATATATGCATTGTGCTTCCACCTATCAAATTTTGAACAAACTACCACCTGGTAAATTTAAACGTTTGTGTTTTACAATAAGGAGAATGGGCGATATGGGCAATACGGTAGCAAGTACCGGTAACTAAACTGTTGAGTTGGCAGTTTTTCTTAAGGCAAGCCGTAGCCGAGTGGATAGCATGGCATCTTCTTGATCAGAAGATATCGGGTTCGAATCTCGGCTAGAAAAAGTAGCTTTTCATATCTGTGGTTTGAGGGTAGGATGACGGAAGTAAATCAAACGGTGGTTGGCTCGCTTACAAGCTGACGGCATATGACTGGTTATCTGGTCTCCGGCTAGGAATGTTTTGCATAATTTTACTAAGATATTTATATATATACCTATGTATTTGTTTAAAACCACAAAACATTGTTATACTTATAATAAACTATGACATGAGATCAAATATTTACATGTTTTATTATTTATTATGGTTAAATGGTATAATACAATATCTATATAAAGGTAACATGCGTTTTTTTAAAGAAATGTAGCCTAAATAAGATTTTGTATAATCATATTTAAAAACAGCAATACTGAAACATTTTAAATTTGACATTTAGTTCCTTATGTATAACTGTGTCCAATTGTGATTAAATTGTACGATGCAATTTAATTAAAACTCCGTCAACACTTTAGGAAGGACGATTTGGATTGATTAAACCATAATAGCTTTGTAGGAACTAATTTAGGAAATAGAAAGAAGAAATAAATATCACGTATACCGTTGAAATAAATTACCAGATGAAACGTTTAAATATTTACACTGTGTCGATTACATTCAAACGTTTACCTAAGGGGTGTCGGATTGGGAAAATAACCAGCCAACAAGTTAAAACAAAACAAACAAACCTGTGTAAAAACGCATAAAAGTTTAAACAAACGAGAAAGGAAACAAATCACGATAACTATGCAATTTTATTGGATATATCCGCAGCAATATATGCGGACAACCATGGATTACAAAATAATTGATATTGAAATGTTTTTATTAAGTTCTTGTATCGTGTTGTATTTCCCTATATTTAACGGAAAACAATTTTGCGATTGTTTTCCCTAAGCCTGTATTTTGTCACTGCAAGAGTACACAGTGTTTGGACATTTTCCAAACATCTTCTCACCTGAAACAGTTTGAAACTGAGACAATATTTATCATTTGTTTTAGTTCGAATAACGCAATGAAATTGTCGCGGTTTTATTTAGTTATAAAATAGAAGATAATACAACAGCTAAGCCTGTGTTTTGTTACTGCAAGACCACGCCGTGTTTGGAGCTCTTCCAAATAACTTCTCACCTGAAACAGTTTGAAACTGAAACAAGATTTGTCATTTGTTTTAGTCCGAATAACGCAATGAAGTAGTCGCGGTTTTATTTAGTTATAAAATAGAAGATAATACAACAGCTAAGCCTTTGTTTTGTCACTGCAAGAGTACGCCGTGTTTGGAGCTCTTCCAAACAACTTCTCACCTGAAACAGTTTAAAACTGAAACAAGATTTGTCATTTGTTTTAGTCCGAATAACAAAATGAAGTTGTCGCGGTTTTATTTAGTTATAAAATAGAAGATAATACAACAGCTAAGCCTTTGTTTTGTCACTGCAAGAGCACGCCGTGTTTGGAGCTCTTCCAAACAACTTCTCACCTGAAACAGTTTAAAACTGAAACAAGATTTGTCATTTGTTTTAGTCCGAATAACGCAATGAAGTTGTCGCGGTTTTATTTAGTTATAAAATAGAAGATAATACAACAGTTAATAAAATCAACCGTATAAATTAAGATCACGTTCGTCTAAGTGATGTCACTTTCCTAGTCTATCACATAGGAAAATCTTAGAATGTAGAATTGGAAAAACTTAAAATTTACCTGGAGTACAGAGAATGGAGCAAATTGTTTTAGTCAAAGGGAAATCATACAGAATACGTGTTTTTCTTAAACTATCAATGCCCATTGCAAACCACCAATTTCCTTGCCAATAGTAAATTTATTGTTAAGCAGGGTTAAAAGTACTGAATATTTTACTACTATTAATTTTTAAATTATTTTGTTCATTCAGTTACAACAAATCACCTTAGCCTTGATGCTATTGCCATGCATATTCGCAATAAGTTACGTTTTATTATTTTACACTCTTGATAGTTTAATAATGAACTATTACTTTATAAATGTGTATATAGTAATATAATTCCATATATTGATGATATATTATAAAGGATGTCCAGCTTCGACTGTCCGAAACTTTACGGGGTTATTTGTCAGCTAAAAACAAGCAAATAATACAATACAACATATGTCCTATCTTGTTCTGTTTTCTGTCTGTCCGTCTGTATGTGATTTTTTACAACTATCTTAATACCTCAGAATCGGTTTAGGATGTAATTATGAAACTGTGTATGAATATTCATCTTAATAGGGTACATTTTAATTAAAAAAATTGGTTTCCTGCAACAATATGTTTTAAAATGGCGGCAGTTGAAAATTTTCAATGTTAAATATTTTTATAAAACCGTACATTTTACAAAAAACCTCACATTTAGTAGTCGAATGTAGGGCTATTTAGATACATATTATGAAGGTGGGTCACATTAATGAAATAGTAATGAAAAGCCCTACATTGGACCACTAAATTTTAGTTATAACCGTTATTTATGAAGCAACTATTGAAAACCATACATAGTTCCATTTACCTTAAAATAGACTACAAATTTGGTGTCTCTAAATTTTTTTTGTTAAATGTAGGCCTACAGTTTTCTAGATATCTAACATAAAAAATTTCAACAGCCGCCATTTTGAAACGTATTGTTGCAGGAAAACTAATTTTTTAAGTAAAATGTACCCTATTTAGATGTGTATTCATACCGAGTTTCATGATTATATCTTAAACCATTTCTGATATATTAAGGTATTTGTAATAATCACTTACGTAGGCCTACGGACAGATAAAAAACAGAGCTAGATAGGACACACGCTATATTGTATTATTTGCTTGTGTTTAACTGACAAATAAAACCGTAAAGTTTCGGACAGTCGAAGCTGGACACCCTGTATACACTTATATCAAAACATCAACAGATAGATGGTTTAAATAGTGTAAAGATGGAGTAAGAAATTTTGAAAGTAGGAGTAGGTAGTCTCCTAAATTGAAAAACACTTAATTTGTACACAATTTATTTATTTACAATAACAAAAGTCAAAAACACAGCCAATAGAAGAACATTTGAAGCCATTTTAACATGACATTTAAATCGCGGAAGACATTTAAAAAGGTGTATTCCTTCGTACAGTTCGCTTGCATCTACTTTGCATGACTTATTAAAATAAAATAGTAAGCATAGGTACGCCGAGACTTAACCCTAGAACTGTAGCGTACGTAAAACTTACGAGTGGAGCCAACATGTTGTCCCCTTCCCTTCTCCCTCGCCCCTCACCACTGGATCCTTCAAGCAGTGCTTTGTGCAGTTTTATAGTTGCCTTTGAGACTGCTTGGTGGTTACGTTCATCTGTGTAAGTTTGGTGCCGTCTTTAAACTCCACTATATAAACAACACGTAACATTTACGTATCGCTAGTTTTACGTCCTGGGCCTAGCAAACAGGAGAAACGAAGTTGTTCTTCAGAAAGGACGAAGAAACTTATGTTAATTTTGTGATTATAAAAGAAGAGGATGCCAGATACTTACTGTATCTTCGGAAAAGTTATCTGTGGTGAGCATCAAGTGAAAAAATACCCTCAGTGTGCATAGGTTCCGAACAAAGGAGAAATGTAATGAATAATATTTACTAATGCATAATCTTTTTATAAAGTTGAATATCATGTAATTTGTTAAAGTTTTTATTTTAAATAGTTAAAATGATTCAATTTGTATAGGCCTATGTAGCTTTAATTTATTCTCTATTTTCCGGAATGTACAGGTATTAGAGGTCACACGTCAATATTACGTGTCGCTAGTAATAACGACAGTCCGATTAACGCTAGTGTTCTATCTAGGATTAAATGAAATGAGAAGTGTAAATTGTCATTCATAAAATTTAAACCACGTTAAAATCAGGGCACTTCCAAAATACCAGTTAAGAGTCTTATGTAAAAACACAGATGGGCGATACGTCCCAGATGCAGTTCTTCTTAACTTTAAATTTACAGTTTAGTTTTATATTTTTCATTATTTTAGGGAAATATGAATTATTAGTCATGTTCAAATGAGGCCTTAAAATTAATAAACTAAGGCCTAATTCACAGACTTTGACGTCACAAACAAAGACCAATTGATATAAATAAGTTTGCAAACTATTAAATTTGAGTCTATTTTTAATATTCAAATATACGGGGCTTTCAGAAAAAGGTTTCAAAGAATTCAGTGCGTGATTCCCAACATCAAAATAAGATGAAAAGCTCCAATAAACATAGGTCCAAAAATGCTCCGTTTTCTATCTTTTGTTTTTTTACAAAATGTATCTAGAGAAATGTTTTACTGATTGAGTTCGGACTTGGCACGAAATTTAACCAAACAATGATCTATCTCAAGAAAAGTAAGCGATTATATACAGTCATGCGTTTTAAAATGGCGGGGGTTTGAAAGTTTCAAACCTAAATTACTCAAAAACCGTATATTTTAGCACTTTTTTTGTAGAACTTTTGATTCCCTATTGGACGGTCTCACTATCAAAACAATCAAATGTAGGATAATAGTTAAGTTATGTACTATTTGGTTTGTTTAACCTGGCATCCTATACTAACACAGTAAACACAATAATTTGTAAGTACGTATGCTGTTATTATCTTTAACTTAAGTATTATTCATCATCCGATTGTTTTGATAGTGAGACCATCCGATAGGGAATTGAAATGGCTACAAAAAAGGGAAATTATTTTATAAAATGTACGGTTTTTGAGTAATTTAGGTTTGACATTTTTAAACAGCCGCCATTTTAAAACGCATGATTGGATATAATCGTTTATTTTTCTTGAGATAGATCATTGTTAGGTTAAACTTCTTGCAAAGTTTGAACTCAATCAGTCAAACATTTCTCTAGATATGAATTATTTTGTAAAAAAAATGGCGCCTACCCGGAAAACGGAGTATTTTTTTACCTATGTTTATTGGAACTTTTCATCTTATTTTAATGTGGGGAATCACACCTTGAATTCTTGGAACCCTTCTTCTGAACACCTGTATATAGAAAAAAACTGGAACCATGCTATTAAAATATTACAGAACTTTAAATAGATTCACCGGTTTTACAAGACCGTTAAAGACATTAAAAATTATGAATTGATGAAGAATGTGATATCAAGACAAATAGTTAATTAAACACATCAAATAAATATTAATGTGAATAAAAATGTTTAGTTAAGGTGTTATTTTAGTTGTGTTGATTGTAAAATAGAAAATAAAATAATACAAATATTTTTTAAATGTTTTTTTTTTCAGTAACGGTATTTAAAAGCAAACTGTTACTTTCACACGGCGGCTTAACACAAAGCTTATTTATAACAATGAATTGTCACTTGGATAGTGAAACAAACTTCGGGTAAAAGGGTTTGAAGAGTATAGGAAAACACTAGCCCTAGAGCGGACTAAGATTTCGGCAGTTGGGAATTTATGAGACCGTGGGGAATACAACCTAACCGTTAAGCTCAAGACCGTGATCTTTACAAAACAATCCCTCGATTTCTAACAAGGGTTTAACGTCACGCTTTTTCCTTTCGCAAGGAGAATCATAAAATTCTTATTAGGTCAAAAATCTTACCATAGATTAATAGATTTTTTAGTTAGTAAAGATGGACCGCCAAAATAGAGTATTTATTTTAACACCGCCAATCTTTAATGTTTACCTAACCAGCAATTGAATTCAAGCTCTGATTGCCCTGCACTGCTGATATTACATGCACGTTTTGTATTCAGGGTGCCTCCCACCCCCTGGACCGAATAAAAATATGACAAAAAATTATTTTGAGTAAATTTTTCCTAAATCATAATTTATGTAGATTACAAAAATTGTGCAATGTTTCTTTATCTTAAAATGAATACACATCTAATTGTATGTAGAATACAATAGGTAAAAAAATTGAAAAATCCGAACTTCTTGGCCCCGCCATTTTGGATTAGGGTATCGGAGAGGGGTTTATTTACTTTACACCAATATTCTTGTCCCAGCGAGGGCTATAAAATAAGATATCACACAATAAGGGTTACTATTTAAAATTTTGACTTACACCCCCTCCACCCGCGTGCCATAACCGAATAAGAGTGACAGTACATTTATCGGGAGTTATTTCTTTTCGAAATCATAAAATTAATGTAGATTACAAAAATAGTGGTAATGTTTCTGTATCTTGAAATGTATACACATGTAATTGTATGTAGAATACAATACGTAGAAAAATCTGAATTTCTTGGCTCCACCATTCTGGATTGGTTTATCGGAGAGTGGTTTACACCAATCTGCTCGTCTCAACGAGGGCTTCAAAATGATGTGTCACACAATAAAGGTTACTATTTTAAAATTTTACTTGCAACTTCCCCCTCGACCGAATTAAGGTAAAATTAATTCATACCAATAAAAGGTGCAGAATTTGCCTAATATAACTGAAAATTTCCTGAAAATTCGACTTAATACGTGTACAAAGTTTAAAATTAAGAAGGGATTGCGGAACGTTTGCATCACCCTGTATAGAATATAGTATATTTTTACTTAGAATAGCCTACAACGTCCCTTAAATTGTCCTTAAAGATAAAAGTTGGCTTACAGTGATTTTCCTTTTCAAATGTAATTTATATCAACGTAATCGAAAAGCCCAGTACTATAGGTATTGCAAATAAGGTTACAGTACAAAATGTAAATACATTTATTATTAACACTATTTTTACTAAAAACAATCTCCCATATTCCGCAGAATATTGATCCCCATGAAGTATATACAGAATGTCCCACCTAAAATGTTACAATAGCTAACTTTTGAACTATAAATATGACAGAGTACTTTAAATGGGTAACCTTCCTTTCTTTTCAATGTGGTTTAAAAATCCATTTTGTGAAATGTAAAAATTGTCCAGAACGTTCCAATATGGCTTCCAACTTTGTTATGGAACACTCTGTATTTTATGGTGGTTTCCAGGTGTAAATCAATATTTTTAAGAATGTTTTAATCTTGGGTATTTTTTAAAAATCTTTAGCCGTTTTGGAATTAAAGGCACTTAACGTTTTTAAAACTTGACGTTTGATAGGCCTACATATAATTGATTTCCTCCTAAAATGTTACAATAGCTAACTTTTGAACCCTTGCCGTTGGGGGTACAAATAAGTTTTAATCGGAACTCAACTTATTTTTGCAAGCTCTAAAATTACATGGAAATTAATTTAAAATCAACTCCTATAAAAGCGAGTGTACGTCCGTACGTACAATACATACTTACGTACGTGAGTAACAATATAATATAACAGCTGAGTTCACCCATCATCTGTAATACTCAAACAAACCCTAGCGTAGATTATACTTTGGAGTTATGCTTACAACTGCAATCAATATAAGTCTTGTGAAGTTGATTTTCTTAAAATATGAGTTAAAGAAGTAATGTATTATATAATACGTTGCTTTGAGGTTATAAAATGAATATAAATAAAACCTTTTGTTATCAATACTATATATTTATTTATAGAAGTGTAAAGAAGAGACCTACTCGTTTATAATCGGAAACATTCGTACATCTTCCGTATAACATATAAACATATTCCATTATTAATTTCTTCATTACATTAATAAATTCTAAATGATTTGATCTATCAATATGAAGTTAGAAAGCAATTAAAAGAGAATGTTTTTATCTCTATTCAGATACATAATAATGAATATTAACACAAAATTTTAACAAATAGGCCTACAGTTTTATAATCCTCATAATAAAATTGTACACACTTTACCGAGTTAAAAATCCCCGTCAGCAAAGATATTCAAAGTCTGTTGTTTTTAAATAGTATTTTTTTAATAAATTATGTATTTCTGATTTGTATCTAATTATTATTAATCTGCCTGTGATTTTTCACGGGGGCTTACTAGTTTACAATATACAAATTAGTTGTTACAAAATAAAAAATAAAAAAATGTAATCTTATTTTTAATGAAATTTTGCACTTTTTCCAAATTATTGATTTCTATATCGCTTTCGAACTTACACAAATAAGGAGAGTTCCCCATTAAAACTCATTTGTACACCCAACGATCCTATTTTAACATTTTAGGTGGGAATCAATTATTTGTAGGCATATCAAACGTCTAGTTTTCTGAACTTTAAGTGACTGTAATTCCTAAAATGATGAAGATTTTTTTAAATACCCAAGAATAAAACATTCTTAAAATATTGTTTTACACCTGGAAACCATAAAATACAGGGTGCTCCATAACGAATTTCAAAGTTAGCCGCCATTTTGGAACATTTATGCTCTGTAATATTTATAGTTCAAAAGTTAGCTATTGTAACATTTTAGGCGGTATACCCGGTATGGTGTGGAACATTTCGGACACCTTACATCCAATTTGCTCGATTTAGAGTTGTTTTTAATTTACGTTTTTAAGTTTTCGATAAAGTTAACGTGATCAACATGAATAATTCACTACACTCGATTCCACGTTCACCGTGCAGTACAGATCTTACGAGCGAATAGACATGCTACTACCATTACAGAAAACATCACGTATATTGTCATGCGGGTTGAGTCAACTGACCGAGCGTTGCGAGGGAGTTGATGTTTTTTAGTTGGCTACTATCGCTGAGACTGTCGTAAGGATAACATGGTTTATGGGCGCTCTGTACTGCACGGTGAATGTGGAATCGAGTGTAGGGGAGGCCCCTGCGTGCTCCGCACGCCAACCCTCGATGGAACCTTCTAAAAACATATATGTTATATTTTATTTATAACAAAAGTGTAGGATTAATAATAACCTCAAAACTAAGATGGTAAATAATGTTAAATGTTCAAATCAAATTATTTCGTATATTTTATAACAACAGTTATAATTAAGGTTAAAAGAACCAGTAAGGCTCAAGTGTACACTTAATCATAAACCTAACCAAAAAGATACTCACTATCAATTACCGTGTATTATCAATAAATAGGCCTACTATATGTCTTATTTGTTTTTAATTAGGATGTAACATAGTTTTTTCTTATTTTTAAATTTCTTACGCAAGTTTTTATTGGTTTGTGTGTGTTGAAACATGTGTTGGTTCAGTATAGGCCTAACTTAAAATATTATTTTGTACTAAAAGCTGGATATCCGAATCAATTGTTTTATCTCTTATTTTATTCAATTGGTTACTATGGTATTGAATGTAAATTCATTCAAGAAGTTGTTTCATCAATGTAGGCCTAACCTAAAATTATGTTTAATTTACTATAAACATCATTATTTACATCCACGAAAGCAGCTGGATTAGTTTGTTTCTTATTATAAACAGCTGTTTTTTAAAGAAATGGTTTTTAAAATATTATTATAAACATTATTATTATTATTGCTATAAAAATCATTATTTACATCCACGAAAGCAGTGGATTAGTTTGTTTCTTATTATAAACAGCTGTTTTGTATATACATGTTTTTTAAATTCGTTCCATGTTAATCTTGTGGGAAACCCCGACCTTTGAGATTAGCTCACGCCATTAAGGATAAAAATTTTTGATATCTAAAACCTTATTGCAAAACGAATTTTTTGACAACTCAAACATTAAATTTGGTCCAGACGTAAGGGAGAAGTTGTGTTCACAAAAAACTGCTCCAAGTATTATATATAAGGATTTTTTAAATACACACTGCATGCTACTCTTATATCTTAAGCTCTACATTATATTATACACGTTTCAGTTAATAAATATTCATTTGAAACATACTAAACATAATTATTACTTATGAGCATTACACAAATTACAAATCATAAATAATGTAAATACACTCTGAAATTCGAAGGAAAATACATCTTAACAAATTCTTACATCTTACCAATTAAAACTGTTTACAATATTAGTTGCTTAACCAATTAGTTTTAATAGTCGACAGACTGTTATATATGTATACAGGTTAACGTTTTTTTGTAATATCGCCATTTGTAAGGGAATGGCGCCATAAAATGCACTGCATGCAGGTTTAAGAGCTGTTTTACATTCCGTATATAGTTTGTTCTCTGGAATACATAAAAGTGGCGCGGATATCTTTTGCCGAGTATAGATGAAAGCAAATATAGCTCAAATATAACTTCTTACGGTTAATTATATCAATTAGTTTAAAACATTGGTGCATATAAACGTTGGTGCACAAAAGCGGGGTCTGGTGCAAAAAAATGTTTTGCGGGGCCTTTTTGAAAGTAAACGACCCCCTTTCTCCAACCAACATTCACAAGCTGTCATCCCTTCTTACTACCTACACAAATGTCACTACGAACTAGATTTGTTTATAGTTTGTAAGCAGTAGTTTAAAATATACAAAAAATAAAACGATCGTCAATTTTTGTATTGTTGTTATAACTTAATAATACCAACCCTTTTTTTAAGAAACAACCAATTTTTCAATTAAAGAAACAAAATCGTACATATAAAGGAGGTCATAAAACACAAAGACAAATTGAGTATATTTTTAATGGTATGGTAGACTTTTATACTACATAATTATATTCATTTTGTTAAATAGTTTAAAATACTTTATATTCTTTTCATGTTCATCTAAAGTATAGAGTTTTTGTATCACTGTTTGGAGCTTATTTTTTGTAAAGACTGTAATTTAATTTTAATAACTTGTACCTGGTCTTGAACTTACAGTTTATCTATACAAACTTTATTTTTCTTGCTTTAATTTCAGCGAAGTCATCAATCACTCCATCAAAAATCACTTTGGTTTCAGTATCAGCTTCTGTGGTAGTGTTGCCAAAGACGTTAACCTTTCTTGGCGCATGGATGATCGTGGGGCCTCGCATCTTGCCAGGGTGCTTCAACAATAAGAACCATTCACAATAAGCACTTTAATAACTAAAAACATTTTAGTCCAAAATCTCAACCTAAAAATATTATAACGCGAGTAAGGCCCCGCAACCGCGATGCCTTAGTAAGCGCGGGGCCTGGAGCGGCCGTTCAAATCGCTCCACTCTATGGACGGCTCTGCATATAAATGTGCATCTTTCAAGGAAATGAAGCAGGTGATGATTTGCTGCTGAAAAAGTCAAACAAACACAAGTGACAATTCTGAACTTTCAAGCATGTAAATCCAATTTTTATCCTAATATTATTAAATTCGGAATGAAAAAACCTATGCACACAAGATAATGATAATTGCTGACAATAGTGGTGACGGTGGCGCACTGAGGATTTGGTTGGGGGGGGGGGGGGCGAAGCCCCGCCCAGAGTATTTATTAATAAAGTCCTTTTACCCCCCCCCCCCTCATTATTTTTGTTAC
>JAGFPH010000107.1:197373-207919 GCA_018207615.1 Philaenus spumarius | reverse complement strand
CAATACGAGGTTGGAGTGCGAAGCAGGCAATGCATTGTGTATTGAAAATTCTCCTAATACGAGGTTGGCGTGCGAAGCAAACAATTCTTTGTGTATTGAAAATTCTCCCAATACTGGGATTGGCGTGCGACGCACGCAATTCTCTGTGTATTGAAAATTCTCCCAATAAGAGGTTGGAGTGCGAAGCACGCAATGCATTGTGTATTGAAAATTCTCCCAATATGAGGGTTGGAGTGTGAAGCACGCAATGCATTATGTATTGAAAATTCTCCCAATATTTGTTGGAGTGCGAAGCACGCAATGCATTGCGTATTGAAAATACTCCCTATACGGGGGTTGGCGTGCGACGCACGTAATGCATTGTGTATTGAAAATACTCCCACTATGGGTTGGCGTCCAACGCACTGTGCGTCGGCCGCTTGTCATTGTGTTCAGTGTCAAGCTCACATGTGCGTCCTTAGCAGTGAACGTGTTAAAAGGGTTTATATTTAAAACCCCGGTCTTGACCAGACCCCCCCCCCCCCCTAAAAGTTTTCTTTGCTACGGCCTTGTTCAGACATAAGGCACTAATATTTACATAAGACACGCGACAGAAAGAATAACTGGCTTGTCTAGAACACGCAAAACAATACTTAGTCCTTTACCAAGCTGAAATAAAATGATTTAATCCATAACATAATATATCCTGTTATGTGCATAACTTATTTATTTTAAACCCCGAGTGTCCTTGACTTGATAAGTATCTTTGTAAGAAAAAACTAATTAATTTATTGAGACTCCAATGAGTTTTCACTATCTTAATATTGTGTCAATAATATAGACAGTAAAATTGCGTTTTAATTGTTTCTTCAATGGTTTTACTTACCAAACTCCGTTTGTACGGTAATAGCTGTACCCGGCTTCGAACGTACCTCCCGCACTGTACCTGGAAAAACATTAATTTGTGAAAAGAAATAATTTATGATCAGAAATAATAGAAATTTATAGGCCACTATTTTCGTCTAAAGTACACTAATTATTCAAATCTTCTTCTTATCTGCATTGGTATATTTAGTTTTTACTAGGATTATTAAGTTCATGTACATATGTATATATATATATATATATATATATATACATTTTTAATTGTTAACATAATATACGTTTTCCTCAATTTGTGACATCCATGCAGCACAAGTAACTTCAGGGTTTGCAATACCACTCAAGTAAACCATGAGAATAATGGCCTATAATAATGCATTGGTAAATCAATTGAGCGTGACTAGAATATCTTTTGTATTCACCAGGGGCAGATCCACGGGGGGGGGGGGGGAGACGTTCCACCCCAACCTCAAAAAAAGAAAAGAAAGAAAACAGGAAGCCAATCACACCCAACCCGATATTAAACGGCCAGACGGCACGGCGCGGCGTGAGTAATGGCCAGCCTTAGACAAATGCATCCGTGTAGTAGGCAAAAATTTTTGAATTTGAAAATCTGTATTATTCTTTTAACAAAATTGAGAATATAACCATAATTAATCATGTTATCTAACAAATATTTTAAAAGATAAACAGAATTTATTGCAGCATATTACAATAGTGCAATGTTTCTTTGAGAATTACAATATACCGTAATAACTTTTTTTAATAGAGGTCTATGATAGATTCGTTTTTTACTCGCGCTTCCAACGTTGTAATGTATATTATAAAGTGTACAGTGTACAATTCTTTGCAAGAATATCAAAAGGAGTCCATATCAAAATGAAATACAGTAATCAATGTAGGCCTAATCAATTTTTATCTTGCATGAATTTCATTTTTTTTTCCCCCGAGTAATACTACACTCGTTTCCACGTTCACCGTGCAGTATAGGTCTTACGGGAGAATAGACGTGCTACTACCATTACAGTGAACATCACGTTTATTGTCATGCGGGTTGCGTCAACTGACCGAGTGTTGCATGGGAGTTGATGTTTTTTTGTTGGCTGTTACAGCTGAGACTGTCGTATGACTGGCATATGGGCGCTCTGTACTGCAAGGTGAACGTGGAATCCAATGTAGATATTTATGACAAAGATGTTTTCCTCATCATCCACACCCTTATTCAAGTTCTGTCTACCTTGCCAGTCAGAACTGCAAGTGCGGAAAGGTCTTGTATTTTTATCCCGTAAAAGAAATGTTCAATTTAAAACCATTTATTTCGTTCATTTTGTATAATAAAATAGTTTGGAAGGTCTCATTTTAACCAAATCCATAATACACATCCGTTTTGCGTTTCACATTTTTTTAAATCCCGTTCATTGACATTTTTTAAGTACCAAGTTTGAAATTTTTTTCTTCGCACAATAAAAACTGTATAATTAAAAGTGAATCGCAAGCAGGATCCGAAATTTTATAAAGAATAAGCAGTTTTTTCAGCACTCAATTACAAAAGATGGATTTATAAAATGATGTTAAACGAGGCAATGTTAAAGCGCTCAGCTGCCACAAATTGCACTGTTTAGATACGGCTATAGGGTGAAGCGCTGAGTGGCTGGTTGCTTTCTCTTTTACTGGAGCAGACCTTTAAGGCACTTGAAGTCTTGGACAAGGACTACCATGGTTCAGAAAAGGTTGGTTGGATTGGCTCTCTTACCTATATTCCACGGTGTATATATTGAACCCAACCAAGTGATTGACAGGTTAAAAAAATCAGGAGGAAACCATAGGCTTTCTCTTTAGCGTTAGGAATAAGTACACACAATATACATTTAACTTTAAATTTTGTTATTTTAAGCTAAAAAATCCCTGTTCATTTATAATTAGTATGAAGCTTGTTTTTTTGAAGTCAAAGTTGTACAATAAGGAAAATTAACCTAAAAATGCTCACAAATTGGTTATTTTTAGTTTGATAATTTCAAACTACATATCCTCTATAAACCCCCCCCCCCAGAAAGTTCCCTCCCAAAATTATGACCTGGATCCGATCCTGGGTATACTTACGTTTTTATTAATGGCTGTCTTATTTTTTATTTCCTCCTCAAGACATTTAAATGTGCATATAACTCCAATGTATAGTTAGTAGGTAACACCATTTTCCCCTACGTGTATTACTGTTTTCAAGGGACTCGACTAAAATTACTGAACGTCAAGGGACGTATTTTTCGCCTTTTTTACAAGCAAATAACTTTAATAAAAATGTATATTTTGCCATTTTCGTCACCTACGAATTATAATTTAGATGTCCATGAACGATTTCCTGCAAATTACAAACGATTATATTCAAAATCCAATGAAAGATAAGTTATATTCAAGAGGACTGTATGGCACTGTTTTGTCCTGGTATTGCACACCCTTAGTAAGCAAATGTTTTAATCTGATTCGTTTTATAAATCAGTCCTATTGCGATCACTGTCCATGTGGTGACGAACGTTTCATCTATTTTTCAGGCATCTTCGAACCGATTGAAAATGATTTGTATTTGTTTAATGCTCGTCAAATAACAGCAAATTACACAGTAACACTAAACCAAACATACAAACACAAACACACGCAATGGGGTATAAATATGCCGGTGTAATTTAATTTAAATAAGGAAGTCCCTCACGTGAACTCTGGTCCGTCCTTGTATCATTACTGATTTGTCAGACTTGTGCAGCGTTATTTATTTTGAAGATTGAAGGGGTTCGGCTCTGATAATACTGCCAAACAAAGCGTTAGGTTGGAAATGGATCTTCTCGTTCAACAAATAGTTTGGGTTCAAAATAGTAGCTTTATAAATGTATAATTCTTCAAGGACATTCATGGTTGGCCCTTCGGAGCATTTATTTAAAATTTACACATTATTATGGATATTATGTTCAGCAAATTTTGATTGGTTTTGGTTAAGTTTACTATTGGGAATGTGTTCTTTGAATCGTGTTTTGAATGATCTTCCTGTTTGACCGATATAATGTTTTTCGCAGTTGTCACAAATGATGATTCCACTAGCGTTGTAAGGGCAATCCTCTTTATGTTTTATTTTGATTGCTTTATCCAAGTTGTGTTTTGTTCTAAAAGCCAGTTTATAACCTTGTTTTCGGAATATTCCGTCTGCAATGTTGTCAAGTAACCCATGGTAATCAATACTTATACATTTTGGTTTATCTTTTGTTATATGGTTTTGTTTGATTTTCTTTTTTTCCTATAAGTCGGTATATTATTGGGTGTACTTAACCATTTGAGATCGCTATCTGTTTTATTGTGTTAACTTCTTGATCGAAATCTGCTTTGTTCATCGGTATATTTATAGCTCTATGTATGAAACTATTGTGTGCTGACATTTTCCGGTTGTGGGGATGATTAGAGGTGGCGTGTACGGTGTGGTCTGTTTGAGTGGGTTTCCTATAAACTTTGAAGGCAAATTTGGTTCCAACTTTGGTAATTAAATCAAGAAAGTTTAAGCTATTGTTGGTTTCCATTTCACAAGTGAATTAGAGGGAAGGGTGTATTTTATTTAAATAATGTTTAAACGTATTTATTTATCTCATAGTTCCATTGAAAAGACAAATAGTGTGGTCGACGTATCTGTGGCACAGACTAATGTTTTTATAAAACGTGGTTGACTTATTAGTACGGGAGGTAGCGCTATATTTGAACGAGTCATTTCATACCGGCTGAAAATCATAACAATAATAATTTTCCCTTAATACATATAAGAGATCTGAGCGTCAGCAACTCCAGTAGTGGTGGAGCTAAAGGTGAGAGCATGTGAAAGTTGTCAAAAAAGTTTTTGCTTCGAGTGATTTTATACCGTGCCAAAATTTAGGGGATAATTTTTTAGATCATTTACAACCAAAAAATAATAATCAGTTGTATAGATGATAGGGGATCATACGTCAGTCACGTATGTGAACATGTTAAAAATGTATAAATATAAAGTAATTTCATACCGTATGAAATTTATACAGCTGAATTTTGATACATTTTTAATAATAAAGAAAATCGTCAGCTGTGTAGATAACGGGGGAAAGTCCGTCAGTCAGCGACATAAACTTGCTGCGCGCTCATTGCATCTGATCGTTGCGTAGTCACTTTGACTAATGAACTGACGATCTTTACACCCACAAACATTCATCTGACTGCGATTTTTAATTTTGTTAACAATCAAATTACTCTAAGTTTCAATTTCAATCAGTATTATATTAATTTGACATAATTAATGCCACTTATTGCTGTAAATGGCGATTTTGTAATAGTTTTTCATAATAATTAAGTCCGTTCTGCTTTTAAATTATATTATTATGTACTGTAATACTAAACTTTCTTCTCTGCCAAGGTTCCACTAATCTGACTTACCCCTCCCTAAGATCTTCAGGCTTCAGGTAGAATTGACCCTAGTTTGGTTGCTAGTGAGACAAACTCATACAAGCAAATGATAAGAATTTGTATCTGATGCATAAAATTCTACTAGTTAATTTTAATTTCTGTTTGTGCTGTTGAAACATAAAGTGCCTAAAATATCTGTGGAAATAAAACCAATAATTTGTATATTTTGTTTTTAAAGAAATGAACCTCCTCATTAGTTCAATACAAGTTATCTGGAAAATGTAAAAATATTCTAGAAATATGACAAAATATAATGTATACATGAAAGACGCTAAAGGGCCAGTAGACATAAATGATTTTCAGAAATATTGTTCAAATTTTTAATGACTATTTACTGCTTTATCGAAAAATTTTCGTTCAAATGTTCGTTCTGAGACATCATCTTATGAATCAAGGTCATTTATGTCTTAATCATAGTAATCTATTACTTATTAAACATTAATACTAAATAGATAAACTGAATATACACTGAATATATACTGATATATACTGGGAAGTATCATTTCTTTCTTTACACCAATACGTTTTTGGAGTAAGAGTAAACTATGAAATCAGTTTTTAAGCGTTGAAATGCGGCTTATGATAAATGCATATTTGACCTGTGCATATACTTTGAAAAGATCCCTTTATTGTAAGTATGAATGTGATTCTGCATGTTTAAATATTAACATAAATAATGTATAATTTGACAATTTAACTCTGGGTATGTATACATTGCAAAATTTTAGTGTTTTGAGTTCATCAATGAATTAGATACTTTTATGTCCGAAATTGCAACTATCGCAACGTCCTATTAATTGTTGTGTGAATGAAATGTAAACATTGAAGTCGGCTAGTCTCAGTCTGAGCCTTATCTATGTTTACTAATCTGGGCTTTGTGTATTTAATCAACAAGACTAATGGAATAACTGAATATTCTACAACATGCATTGATCACATTTTTTTAGGTAAGTATTTGGATTCCCGTAAGTCTGCCGTGTTTCCCAAGAATATAACCGACTATTGCGTTATAGGGTTTGAAATTTAAAACTCAATCCGTTATCAAAAAGAGTTTATTGCTTCTGCACTAATGGAACGAAAAATATCAATCAATTTTGAACAAATAAAGATAGAATTAGGTAGGCCTAAATTTAATTGGATTGCCCTTCCCAAAACGCCAAATGTTAACGTTGCATTTTCTAAATTGTATTTAGTTATAAGAAATATTGTCGATACCTACTAATTCGAAACAGTTGCTGATGTCTAAAAAAATGTCATAAAGCTAAAAAATCATAAGCCCATAGATTACGGAAATATTTTTAAAAGAATTAATATACGCAATAAAATAAATCAAAAACTAAAGTGAATACCTTACGATCATAACTTTAATCATTATGGTCGGGAATAAACTTGTAGGTTGTTTAAGGATATTGATTAAACAAATATTAATTACTTTTTAAAAACAAAGGAAAAAGTAGGGAGTAATGGCGTATAATAAATAATATTACTAGAGAAAGATATCGATAATATTACTAGATAATATTAATAGAAAGAGTAGACAACATTATTGACATTGTTCTTCTGGAAGACCCTATGTGTATTGCAAATGGGGAAAATACATTTTTGCTCGTATATTTTCATAACTCATTGAAATTTAATGAAAATAATGTCAACAAGCTTTAATATCTCTGTACTATTTTTTTCATAGAAAACGTTGGATGCGATAAATTTGAACAATCAGATAGTGACAAAGAAGATAATGAAGAGGAATTTAAGCTAGAACAAAATGTCATGATAGACAGATCTGATTATAGTGGCGAATAAAATGATGACTATGGGACAGATGATACGAAAGAATTAAACGAAGAAATCAATTAATAATTTTTGTAAAAAAAGATGAGATT
Source organism: Philaenus spumarius (assembly GCA_018207615.1). Taxonomy (NCBI): domain Eukaryota; kingdom Metazoa; phylum Arthropoda; class Insecta; order Hemiptera; family Aphrophoridae; genus Philaenus; species Philaenus spumarius. The sequence goes on along the minus strand of JAGFPH010000107.1, from coordinate 200,711 downwards.
TTTCGTATAGGCCTATTGTTCATATTTATTAATAAAATACAAATTTAAATAAGTAGCGTTAAAATAATCTAAATCGTCTTTTTATTTTTTATATATAATTTAAAACCGACACGAACTTAATAAGTATGAAAAATCTATAACAAAAACGTCATTCACAGTAAAGTGGCATTACTTATGTTAAATTAATACAATACTGATTTAAATTGAAACATAGGGTAATTTTGTTGTTAACAAAATTAAAAATCGCAGTCAGCTGAATGTTTGTGGGTGTAAAGATCATAAGTTCATTAGTAAAAGTGACTATGCAACGATGAGATGCAATGAGCGCGCAGCATGTTTATGTCGCTGACTGACGGACTTTCCCCCGTTATCTACATAGCTGAAAATTTTCTTTATTATTAAAAATTATTAAAATTCAGCTGTATAAATTTCATACGGTATGAAATTACTTTATATTTACAAATTTTTGACATGTTCACATACGTGACTGACGTATAATCCCCTATCATCTATATAAATGATTATTATTTTTTGGTTGTAAATGATCTAAAAAATTATCCCCTAAATTTTGGCACAGTATAAAATTACTCGGAACAAAACATTTTTGACAACTTTCACATGCTGTCATTTTGAGTTCCACCGCGGGTGCGGTAACTGACGCTCATTTTGTTCAATATTGAATATTAATCAACTGCTAGAAATTAAATTTATTCGGTATAAAATTCCTCGAAAAAATGCAACTCTACCTCCCGTACTATTTGCATTACGTATTTCTGTTCAATATGGTTAAGAAATATCCAGGGCCGGCGCTAGGCCCAAGCAATAAATGTGGCCGCATGGGCCGCCTCACCGGTGAAGGTGGCGTCTTTTTCATTTTTTGTTCTAAAATCATATTTTGATTCTGTAGCACTATTAAACTGAAATATAAACTTTGGCGCACCAGAATATTTAAAAATATTAAGCATTAAATCTCAATGTTTTACTATTATTAAGTCGGGAAAGGAATTTTTTTAAGTAAACTTTTTTTGTAGTTCTCGACGCTGAAATTAATTCACTGACAGAAAGGTTTGAACAGATGGAAAACCACAGCAAACATTTTCAATTCCTCTATGTCATCAAACAGTTAGAAAAATGTGAAAAAGACGCAATCAGAGAAAAGTGCAAAAACCTGCAATCAGGTTTGACGGCAGATGGTAAGAGTGACGTCAATGGAGATGTACTGCTGGAGGAAATCAACAATGTAACTCCAATGTTGCCCAATGTTTAAGTTGCCTTAAGAATTTTGCTTACCCTCCCGATATCAGTGGCCAGCGGATAAAGGAGTTTTTCCAAACTGAAGGTAATAAAAAATTACCTGCGATCGACCCTTTCCATGCCCTTTCTCAGGACCGACCAAGTGGAATTTTAAACACTATTGATACTAATTCAATTTTGAAAGACTTTGCCAAGCGAGAACAGTATGTTTTTAAAAGTGTGTTTATAAGAAGTCTTTTATGATACAGTACTTGGTATTCTATTAGTCAATTTTTAATTTAATGTAAATTACAAAGTACAATACATTTTTTTGTTATTTTCTTCTAAGATTTGATGCTGATTCAAATTTGAAAGACTTTGCTGCATAATCGACTTTGCACTTAAAGCGAGAAAAGTTTGGTTTTAAATGTTTGTTCATAAAAAGACTTTTATGATATTTATTATTCTATTAGTAAGTTTTTATTTAATGTAAATATAAAATACGATATTGTTTGTTATTTTCTTTATAGGATTTTTATTCATAATTATGTACAATTCACTATATCACATTATTATCATTACTTTTTGTCATGTAATAATAATGTTGTTCAAAACAGTGTGTGTTTAGTTTACTGTTAATTTATTTCATAATAAGTACATACTTTTGATTCATTAACATATATATTTCACGTTTCAAACAGTGTGTACATATTATCACCTATTCTTATGGTTTTATTACAGTTTGTTTAACCCTGCAACCGGTGATTAATATAACCTTTAAGCGCTAAGCAGTTTCTGAGTTTTTGGAAGCAAATTTAAAAAATCAAAACAAATTGTGTTTTTTTAAACAAATTATTTATTATATATCATTTTATTCAAAAAATTATGAAAAATATTATTGAAGAGAAATAAAATTTTCCAATGTAAATAGCATGATTCAGTATTGATGGAATGCCATAGACAAACGATTGCTTTAATATAGAATAAAACAAAAATGTGTGTAATATAGAATAAAACAAAAATGTCTTTATCACTGTTATGTTATGTACAAAATGTGCTGATCAAAAATATATACACTTTTTACTGTGTTGAAGTAATATAAAACTAAAAAAAATTAATAATATACTACATAGGCCTATATTATTTAGATGATATAGGTAGTATATCATCTACGGGCCCTTTTGCTAGATGATCCCGTTTATTTGCATGTGTACCAACCTAAAATATTTCAGTGATATGTTATATGTATAAAAGAGATCTTCCTCTTTTTGTTTAATTGTCTTACTTCTTCGTATGTTATGTTTATTTCTAGTTGTTCAATATTATTTGTTACGTTTATTATTATGGATTATGTTTCTTGCTTTATTTTATTCTTTTACTAATTTTCACTCAGTTTGTTGTGTTAGCCAATTAAGTTTATTTGTTATATATATATTTTATATTTTACATTTGTATTGTAATTTTTATTTTATTATATTTAAGTTTATTTTATTAATTGTTAAGAAGATACATCTTTTCTATTATTTTAATTTGTATTTATTAATGCTTTTAACGGTAAACTTCGCTCCTCCTACTCCCCACCTAGACGCATTGTGATTGGGCGAGAACGGTGAGGAGGGTGTGGGGAGTATAAACTAGAATAGTTTGGTTCAGTAGTGTTATAAAGCCCTCTGAGGATGATGACTATGTCATTGAAATGTGCATTAGGGTAGTACATTAAACATAACTTTTCATTAAATTGTTTTGTTATTGTTTTTTTTCCTTCTATTTGTGGTTCGGGGTTTCATTAAATCATTATGAAAATGCGTCGCGATCGTGACTTTAGCGGTAAAAGGGCCACATACAAACTGCCGCACTTTTTTTGGGCCATTTCTAATATACAAACTGCCCTACAAGGTCCAGGTATAAAAACAAGGTACAGGCCGGGGTGTCGGCGACATACAAACTGCCCTACTTTTCTACCTGACACAGGTACGGGATATTTCCCTCCGAATTCCCTCATACCAATAAATAGTTTATATTAGATAATAACTAGTAGACCCACTTCGTTTGCATACATTGTTTAGACATACAAAATAATTCAGATAATTTATGAACCAAGTTGA
>JAGFPH010000107.1:156950-184473 GCA_018207615.1 Philaenus spumarius | reverse complement strand
CCCCTAAAATTTCGAATTTTTTTTAAACTTCTCTTAGTGAGCACCTATGGCCCTAGAGGAAGCTACGTACCAAATTTCGTTCGAATTCGTTCAGTAGTTTTTGAGAAATCGTGATCAGTGTGTCAGTGGATTTGGCTTTTATATATATAGATGATATATATTATATTTTAAGTCATTTAACCTTTATCTTTACTCATTTCGTTTAATCTAGCTCAACTGCAACACTAATAGTTGATTCCATATCATAAATAGATTTTCCAATGACTATGTATTCCCACCATCTAAATATTGGTAAATGAAGCTTAACCAGCCAGTTCAAGATAATGGTTACTTGTTTTGTGTTATTTTGTTTTTTCTGTTGTTAGGAATAACTAGTTATTTGGTTAGATTAATTAGCCGGGGTCGTCCGCGAGTTTTCGCGTTTTATATCTAGTGAGAATCTTGGTTATTTGTTAAGATAGCTAAATGCGGTTTGCGGCAATATTCTTTGCAGTGAGGGGCTGCTTAAGAAACGTAATATTGATCAATTTCGGTCGAAAGGAGTTGGCGGGGGGTAACTCAACACTTTCAAATAGGACCAATAGCCATGTGATACATCACTGTAAAGGTCCTGTTGAGGCAAGAATTTTAACACAAAGAATTTTTTTAGAACACCCCTAACCAAAATGGTGATCATTCATGTGATATTATTAAAATAGTGAAAAAGCAGATTTCACTCCCTCACAATTTAACATTATTTGATAACATTTGAATTCCGTTCACAAACAGAATTTTCTCAGGTAAGAACAGCATCCATAGTGTGCCTTCATTTTTAAATTTTGGTCAGTTTAGCTTCTGAATTAGTACCTTGCATTATTAAATGTTCAAACTGTACTTTCCAATTGATATTTGTAAATGTTAATTTCAATTTTGGTCAATTTAGCTTCTGAATTAGACCTTGTATTATTATGTACCTTACAATTAATATTTGTAAATGTTAATTTCAATTTTGGTCAATTTAGCATTTGAATTAGTACCTTGCATTATTAAATGTTCAAACTGTACCTTCCAATTAATATTTGTAAATGTTAATTTCAATTTGTATTTGTAATGTCCATTTCAATAATTTATTAAATTAATTATTGTTATTTAATTGAACTTAGTTACTAACATACATTTTCTTAAATAATGGTACAAGTATCATAAAATATTGGCGGTATTGGCGTTAGGAGAGGGGGAGGGGGGTTAAAAATTGTCTTTAAGTCAACATTCTTGTCTCAACAGGACCTTTACAGTGATGTATCAAATGAATATTGGTCTCGTTTGAAAATTTTGAGTTACCCCCCACGCCTTTCGAAAAAAGTGAAAAATGAAGGCACACTATGGAGTATAGTATGACAAGAGAAAATTTCTGTAAACGGAATTCAAATCTTATCAAATAATGTTAAATTGTGAGGTAGTGAAATCTGCTTTTTCACTATTTTAATAATGACACAAAAATGGCCACCATTTTGGTAAGGAGTGTCATATAAAAATTGTCTTTATGTCAAAATTCTTGTCTCAACACGGCATTTACAGTGATATATCACATTGCTATTGGTTTCATTTGAAAATTTTGAGTTCCCCCCCCCTGCCATCCCCCGTCAACTCCTTTCCACCAAAATTAAAAAATAATACGTTTCTTAAGCAGCCCCTCACTGCAACGAATATTGCCGCAGACCGCATTTAGCTATCTTAACAAATAACCAAGATAAAGGTGGTGCAAGTTATTTTACAGCCACCGTGTATAAAATAACGCAATGTTTAATCCCTTTTCTCTCTATCTGCTTTTAAATAAAAGTAATTTGAAATAAATACATAACAATAGCAAATGTTCCCGTAACACCTAACCATTTACATACTGCGTTGTGTTATTAATACCGCATCAGTTGAGATGCCACACTGCACATTAGCTTCGCAAACGCGATATTCCCACGTGGATATAAAATTTACGATGGGAATTTTCTATGAGAAGATAAGCCTATCTGAAACTGCTATTGTTTTACGAACCTCTTCGTCGTAAAATGTTATTGCTAGTTGTTCGTAATAGTTTTATAGGAGGATAAGTTCGGTTCTTAAAAATAAAAAAATAAATATACAGGGTGATTCAGAACTATACGGCAATGTCTCGGTAGCTCATTTTATAGCTAAAAATAAGAAAAAACGTTCGTATAAACGTAGGCCAGATAGCGCTTCGTTTTCCAGATATGCACCATTTTGTTTTGTTTACAAATAATTCATATCTAGAAAAATGTTTGACTGTTTGAGTTCAAACTTGGCATGAAGTTTAACCTAACAATGATCTATCTCAGGAAAAATAAGCGATTATATCCAATTATTATGCGTTTAAAAATGGCGGCTGTTTGAATATTTCAAACCTAAATTACTAAAAACCTTACATTTTAACAAAAAATGTCAAGACACCTGTTTTGTAGTCCTTTTGATTTCCTATCGGACGGTGTAACGGTCAAAACAATCGGGTGAATCATAATAGCTATGTAAAAAAATAATAACAGCATTTGTACATACAATATTTACTGTGTTATAGGATGCCGAGTTGAACAAACCAATTATTACACATAACTTAACTTACTGTGTAATAATAATTGTTTTGACAGTTACACCGTCTGATAGGGAATCAAAAGGGCTACACAAAAGGGGTCTTGACAGTTTTTGTTAAAAAGTACGGTTTTTGAGTAATTTAGGCTTGAAATTTTTAAACAGCCGCCATTTTGGAACGTATAAATGGATGTACAGTAATAGTTTATTTTTCTTGATATAGATCATTGTCATATTAAAATTCATGCCATATTTTAACTGAATCGGTCAAACATTTCCCAAGATATGAATTATTTTGTAAAAAACATACAAATTGTAGGATATCTGGGAACGAAGCCAGATTATAGAATTATTTTCATAAATATGAAATTGTATTGGCCTCGCATATCTTTTATCAAGCGTGTAACTATGAATAATGCTTGGCAACTGTTCAGACTTAGGCCTACTCCATTGGGAAATGAAGACAAACACCGTCTCCTTCTTTTACTAGTCATATTGTAAAGAGCTATACAGGATGATCAACTCAAGATTGCCACCATTGGGATCTCGGAAGCTATACAAGTTACAACAAACTTTAAATGGAGGACCTTACTTTTTCCCTTGCATTGAAAATGCAATATTAAAATTTCGAAAAACTCCGCCATTTTTCCAATATGGCCGCCAACTTATTTTTTTTTTCAAATGTAAACCCCTATTTTTTATGTTGAATTTCGATTGGGGACTCAAATTTAAGACATTTTTATTCTTTTATATTTTTTCTTAAGCCCGACCGTTTATGAGAGTACGTTTTTTGTATAAAATTAAGTATTTGTCAAATTGAAACAGATTTTTAACATTCCATTGTACAAAATATTGCACTTTTGAGTTAAATTTTATTGTTTTCAAATAAATGGTAAAACATGCCTCTAATAATTGTTGAAATAAGAGTTACTGAAACTTTGAGCGCTCCTAGCGGGTAAACGGTTAAGTTATATATATATAAAAAAAAAAACACACCAAGAATAAAAACGTCTTAAAATTGAATGTAAAATCCAATTCCGTCATAAAAAATAGTGGTTTCTATAAGAAATTTCAAAGTTGACCGCCATATTGGAAAATGGCGGCCATTTAGAAATATTTTAACTACATATTTTTTAATTTCTCATAAAACAAGGAAAGGTTCCCCATTTAAAGTTTGCTGTAAAATGAATACTTTCTGAGATCCCAATGGTGGCATAATTAAAAAAAATCACATGAAATAGAAAATATTTGAGTGGTTGTATCTCATAAACGGTTGCGTTTAGGAAAAAATACAAAATAATAAAAATGTCTTAAATGTGTGTCCCCAATCGAAATTCAACATACAAAATAGGGGTTTTCATTTGAACAAATTAAGTTGGCCGTCATATTTTAAAATGACGCCATCATTTGGAATATTTTAATATTGTATTTTTAATGCAAGGGAAAAAGTAGGGAAGGTCGCCCATTTAAAGTTTGTTGTAACTTGTATAGTTTCCGAGATCCCAATGGTGGCCATCTTGAGTTCCATCCGATTGTTTTGACAGTTATATCATCCGACAGGGAATCAAAAGGACTACAAAAAAGACGTCTTGACATTTTTTGTTAAAATGTACGGTGTTTGAGAAATTTAGGTTTGAAATTTTCAAACAGCCGCCATTTCGAAACGGATTATTGTATTTAATCGCTTATTTTTCTTGAGATATATCATTGTCAGGTTAAACTTCATACCAAGTTTGAACTCAATCGGTCGAACATTTCTCTAGATATGAATTTGAATTAACACTGAAACGTCTCACAATCCTGAAAAGACAGATGATGCATTTTATCAATTGTTATTGATTTCATTGAATTGATAACAGAAGTGTTTAAACAGGACTCAAATATTACTATTCATGCTAAAGATTTCCATTTAAACTGGCTGTAATAAAAAGTCCATAAATGTCTTTATAGTCAGGACTGCTAAACAGGAGTATAAAGAAAAGACAAACTTTACTTAAAAACATCTTTCTCATTTATTTTAAAGAGGTCTTTGTTTTTTTAAATGTTATAGCTCGTAAGATGTTTCATTTTGTATATTGTTTGTTATTACATTTATTAACGCCATAATATTTGTGTTCAATCTTTTTCAAGTATTTGTATGTTTGATGCTTGTTGTGTGGTATTTATCTAATGCTGATCTTTTGGCCAAACTAAGAATAGTGAAATTAAATATTAAAAGGAAAATGTGAGGCACAAAGTAAGCAAAAATGCATTTTGAAATAAAAACAAATGAAGGAACGGAACGCTTATACTTTTTAGGTTTTGGTACATTTTAGAACATAATTAATTTTCGATTATTTTATGTTACACACACTTTATTAAAAACAATATTTAAAAAAAATAAGTCGCAGAAAATATTAGCAACCAAAATTTAAATGTAGCATGTAGAATAATTCTTGTAAGTGTTTATTTTTAATGAATAAAACATAATAATCGTTCCTCACTTAGAATGACAAGCTTGAAAGCATTTTATATGACGGCCAACACCACATTTGATAGAATTTTCAACGCAAGACTGTAGCCAGGGAGGGGGGAGGAGTTCAGGGGGTCAAACCCAAACCGAAATCCTGAAATTTAGTGGTAAAAATTATTAATAGGTTTAAAAAGTGCAAGTTAAACTATAAAATAGACAACACTACAAAGGATCCAGCAACATATTTAGATTTACTTGATTAAACTACAACGTACAATACACATGGATGCAGTAGGTTACAGCCTTACTCTCTTGTGAGCTTGATCTAATCTATTACGTAAGACAAGTATGAAGGTTCAACAAAAATACTTTACTCTAACAAACACGCAATGCATTGTGCATTGAACATACTCACAATACGGGGGTTGGCGTGCGAATCACGCAATGCTCTGTGTATTGAAAATTATTTCAATACGGGGGGTTGGCTTGCGAAGCACGCAATGCATTGTGTATTGAAAATACTCCCAATACGGGGGTTGGTGTACGAAGCACGCAATGCTCTGTCTATTGAAAATTCTCCCAATACGGGGGTTGACATGAAAAACACGCAATGCTCTGTGTATTGAAAATTCCCCCAATACGGGGTTTGGCGTGCAATGCACTATGCGTCGGCCGCTTCTCATAGTAATCAGTGTCAAGCTTACATGTGCGTCCTTAGCAGTGAACGTGTTAAAAGGGTTTAAATTCAAATCCCCGTCCTGACCCCCCCCCCCCCCCCCCCGAAATGTCTTCCTTTCTACGGCCTTGTTCCCATGTGTTTTTCCTGTATTCAAGACATATCACTTGGGTTTTAATTGTTTTAAGAACATGTAGACTGCCGTTAAGTCTATGGTCATCTACTTAAACTCTAATACGATCTTTGATGCATTTCCCTATATACAGAGTGTCCCCAATCTCTCTGGTCCCCTTTTGTGGATCTGTTCCTGGGATCGAGACAAAAATATTTAACAATATAAACATGGGTGCTTACTTTTTGTCTTTCTTTCTGTCTGTATGTGTTTTTTATAAAATAATTCATATCTAGAGAACGGTTTCGATTGAGTTCAAACTTAACACGAAGTTATACCTAACAGTGGTCTATTTAAAATAAAATAAAGCTACTATATCCAATCATGCGTTTCAAAACAGCGACTGTTATAACATTTCAAACCTAAATTAATCAAAAACCGTACATTTTAACAAAAAATGTCAATCGGATGAATCATAGTAGCTATGTTAAAAAATAATAACAGCTTGTGTAAGTACAATATTGTTGTGTTTACTGTGTTGGTATAGGATGTCGGGTTGAACAAACCAATTATTAGACATAGCTTAACTATTAACCTACAGTATAGACATTGCCGTATAGTTCTGAATCCCCCAGTATATATAGCTCTTTACAATATGACTAGTAAAACAAGGAGACCGTGTTTGTCTTCATTTCCCAATGGAGTAAGTCTGAACAGTTGCCGAGCATTATTCATAGTTACACGCTTGAGAAAAGATATGAGAGACCAATACCATTTCTTTTTTCTGAAAATAATTCTATAATCTGGCTTCGTTTCCAGATATCCGAAATTTGGTTTTTTAATGAAATAATTCATATCTAGCGAAATGTTTGACCGATTCAGTTCAAACAACAATGCTTTATCTCAAGAAAAATAAACGATTATATCCATTTATACGTTCCAAAATGGCGGCTGTTTACAAATATTAAATCCTAAATTATGCAGAAACCGTATATTTTATAAAAAAACTTTCAAGACAGCTTTTGTGTAGCCCTTTCGTTTCCCTATCGGACTGTGTAGCTGTGAAAACAAACGGATGAAGGATAATAGTTAAGTTATGTGTAACAATCGGTTTGTTTAACCCGGCATCCTATACCGACACAGTAAACACAACAATATTGTATGTACTGCGGCGGCCAATTAGCCTTACGCAATGGGCTAATTAACGAAGGTAATTAGGCCTAATGAACAAATTGTATTTAACAGTAAAAAAGCAAAGGTAATCAAAAAATATTTTAATTAGAAGTGTATTAAGAGAATATTAGTAGTAATAAAGTGAAAAATTGTATTCGCAAAGTCATAGGCCTAAATAAGTTAAAAAATTAAATAATGTAAATCGAAAGCCAAATCAATGTTCAAAGTAATAGAAGGCAAGGCTGAGATAAAATATTATAAGTCAGATAGACAAGACTCGACACGATTTTTCTTGCAAAAAATTTTCGAACGCTTGATGTAAAATCATTGTTGCTAAGGGCCATAAGAGCCTATGTTAAATTTTAAAATTATTAAAGTAGAGATTATTTTCAGTGTAATAAAAAGAGGAGACAAAGTTATTTAAAAAGCAGTTAAAATAAATTCAGTAATTAAAGTAATTAAAAAGTTATAGCATGAGAGAAAAACTTAGACGAAACTGAAAAAAAATTTAATTTCAGAATTAACCAAAAAGTAAATCGACCAATAAATAAAGCAGTAATAGTAACCAATAATTAACCAAATAAATTTAGAATTTTTCAAGTAGAAAAGGTAATTTTAAAATCATTCTTGAGGACAAAAAGGCTAAAAAATAAGAGAATAAAAAGGTTAATCAAATAAATAATTACAGAAATCATTAGCCAAAGTAAAAAGGCATCAATTACCAAATTTTAAATAATAAACTATTAATACATAAAATGAAATAAACTAATTAATTAGTGAAAAAATCAAACAAATCAAAGTTTAGGAAAATTAAATGAAAAAATTGAATATATTTATACAAAATGTATGCAATAGATATGTATTCAAGTAAAAGCATGTGAGAATTGAATATAAACCAAAAGGGGGGTTACCAGAATCCAAAAATCAGAAAACCAAAGTAGCCTACCAAGGAAAACCACCTGGAAAGAAGGACGAAGAATCCGAAAACAGTTTTAGAGGTTTGGGAATCAAAAGAAGAGGCAAAGAACAGCAAAGAAAATTTTAAATGCGACCAAATTCAAAAAACTCAATTTAGAAAATTCTTCAAAACTTACGAAGTGTCAAGAACCAAGAGAGATACAACTACGAATCGAACGAGGGCAGTATCAGGAAATGGTCACCAATCGTTTGAGCCCAAGAAATCCAAACTCGTACTAAGGGTTAAGAAGTTAGAGCGTTTTGGAAGAAAAAATACTTCTAAGGTAAAAGTTCACTATCTAACAAGAGTTGCTTGTGTCCACAAACAGCTAGAAAGCGGATGGGAGGCGTAGAGAATCCACCACCGAGTGCAATACAATGACCAAATGAAGAAATTGATTAATTAATTAAAATAATACGAAAGCGTGATAAATTACGAAATAAAAAGTAATCTACATAAATAAAATAATTAAACGAATATTATGGAAGAGAAAAACATAATAAAAACCCGAGAAACCAAGTTTCCCAAAATTATAACAAGAGTAATTCTTTTGACCAAAGAAACCTAGAGGGGGTTGATTTGCAAGGGAACTCAAGTTAGTTGCGTCTGAAGATTCACCAAGAAACCTATAAAGAAATCTATAACGAACTCCGGTAAATTGTGTCGGACCGTAAGAAACCGTTCAACATTGCAAGTAAGAAGAATAGCAAGAAAGAATACCGGCACTTCTCCCAAAGAAGGACAGAAAGGAAGAAAAGGACCAACCAGGACATCCTACCAAGGAAAACCACCTGGAAGGAATTACGAGGATCATCTGATATCTGTAAGTAACAGATAATTAAGTTTTTTGTTTCATTAGGAATAATCCCATTTTAAATTTGAATGAAATAAAAAGTAAAATAAAAGTAAATTCAGGGGAAAGTTAATATATTTAAGTCATTTTGTAAATATTCAAATCTCACAATGGTAAAAAACGTCGATAATTAATTGTAAATATATAAACAGTGTGATTCAGTAAAGCGTAGCGGGCTATGCAGATTCAGATTCTACTTGCAAAAATAAGTCGAAAATGTAGTATAACGTTTTTTTCGATTTCGGCTTAGTTTAGCCGTAATCCGCCATTTTGTTTTTTACAAAAACTCACTGTAACTCTGGAAATAGATAATATATCGAGTTCAAATTTGGAATAAGCATTTTATAAAGTTACGATTAACAAGTGTACAAAACACAAAGAATTTATTTTTATAATTTTCAAAATGGCGGCCGTTACAAATTTTTAACGAGGAATATCTTGAAAACAGTTAACTTTACAAAAAATTTACAAGAGCCAAAATATTTTTCTTTTTTAACGACAGACAAAATGTTTTTTTGTAGTTTCAGTAGGTCAAAGGATAACCGAGTTATCGACGACAAAAAACTAAAACCATAATTTCTTGGTAATTGTCTACAACCAAAATTAGCCTAAAACCATCATTTTTTTTAAATTTAACATTTTTTTAGTTATTTTTGTAGCGGGCTATGCAGATTCAGATTCTACATGCAAAAATAAGCCGAAAATGTAGTTATAAAGCCTTGGCTACGATACAAGCGGTGAGCGATGAGCGGTGTGCGGCAGGCGGCAGTAGCAGGTGCAAGCGGCGCACGAAAATTATCTAACTGATGGAGTTTACTTGTTAAACACGGTTGGCTGGCTACGATGCAAGCGGCATACGTTGGCATAACGTGGTAAGCGGCCATGTGCGTTGGCATAACGGTCGCCGCTCAGGATCAAATCAGTTAGATAATTTTTCGACTGCCGCCCGACGCTCATGGGTTTCTTTACTTTCAACAAACATATGACATTGGTTAAAAAGGCAAAATTAAGTATTTTTGATACGTATACGTTCATTTCATACTAACGACCACTTATATACAAAATTTCAAGAAAATCCGTCGCTAAACAAAAAAGGTGCTAATTTTTGCGAGTATACATTCGGAATTTTGTATTCGGTTCAAGGATTTATTTATTCTTTAAACACCTTGAATTATGGATTAAACAACACCAATGGATTAAAACTTTCTGTCATGGGTCTACTTACCATTGTTATTTTCACAGGAAGCATATATTTTTAAATTATTCCCTCCCCGGGTTATACCTAAATTTATATTAAACTCAAAATTTCAAGAAAATCCGACGGTAAACAAAAAAGATGCTAATTTTTGCGAGTATACTATCGGAATTTTGTATTCGGTTCAAGGGTTTATTTATTCTTTAACACTATGAGTTATGGATTAAACAACACCAATGGATTAAAAATGTCTGTTGTGGGACTACTTACGATTGTTATTTTCACAAGAAGCATATATTTTAAAATAACTCACTTACCGGGTTACACCTGAATTTATATTAAAATCAAAATTTTCAAGAAAATCCGACTGTAAACAAAAAAGATTCTAAATTGTGTGGTTATAATTTTGGAATTTATCATTCTGTTCAAGAGTTTATTTATTTTTTAAACCTCATAAAGGATTTAAACTTTCTACTGTGGGACTGTTTAACATTGTTATTTTCACAGGAAGTATATATTTTTTAAATACTACCCGGGTTACACCTGAATTTCTGGACAAAAGTAAATATCACTTAAGTCTACGGTTAAAGATATATTAGTCCTATATTGTGATTTTCCTATAAATATTGGTCTCTCACTAAGTATTTCCGTCAGCACTAGCTCCTCGTGTGACGTCATCTCGTTGACTGTGGGAATGTTGCCGCTTGTATCGTAGCCACATCCGCCGCTTAGGCAACTTGCTAGTAACGCTCGCCGCCCACCGAACACCGCTCACCGCTTGTATCGTAGCCGATGCCTAACATTTGATCGATTTCGGCTTAGTTTAGCCGTAATCAGTTATTTTCTATTTAAAAAATAATAATGAATAACTCAAAAGCCCTTGGAGATATTTTTATGAAACTTGGTATACACTTTAACACTATAGCTATAAACATTTTCCAAAAATATCTTTGATCAGACTCATTAAATTTCAAAATGGCGGCCATTTAAAAATTGTAAAGTCAAATTCCATGAAAACCAGCTACTATTTTAACACTAATTTTGAAGCCCTTTCCTTTTCAAATCGAATGACACTTTAATTAAAATTTTTTTTTAATAATTATTAAAATGGCAGCCATTTAACAATTTTAAAGGGAAATTCCATTAAAACTAGGGACTAGAAAAACTCCAAATTGTTCAATTTTTTTTTATAAATTGCTTTGTTCAATATACGCCATTGCGTAAAATAATTAATTTTGTTTTCAAATAAAAAATTTTTTTGAACATCTCACATTATTTCATTTTAAATATTAAAATCATACTTGAAATCACCCAGTGCTCTATAATAAGTATAATTAATAAGGTAACAATTAATTCTTGAGTGTAACAAATTAGCTCCAAAAGAATGACCTTGAGATTGGAGTCAGACTAGAGCTAGTTTACAAAACCAAAGTGTATATTTAAGTAATCAAATTTTAAGAACAGGAAAGTCAGTAAATTTCCTATTCTTGCCACCAAAATTTTCTCACAATCAGTGTAAAAAGGGCAAATAGTTTGAAAGATTATATCCAATTAAATTTCTGAGGGGAAATCAAATAAAATTCAAATTAAAAGGCTTAAAGGGATGTGCGACACACAAAAGCGAAGACAAGTAGCGCAAGTACAAGAAGAATTAAGTAATTAAGTAGAAGGAAGAGTGAAGGTTTGTGCGTGGCAGTACATATGCTGTTATTATCTTTAACTTAAATAAGGCTAACACTTTATCAGTTTAACGTTCAGAAGGTTTTATTTCTAGAGCATGCACGTTGTAATCGCGCAAAGTTCTCACCGATACAATCCATACGATACAATACATAAGGAAGGCAAAGGCTGAGTGTAATTATACAAATAATATAATAACATAAATAATATAACAACATTATATTAAATTTTGGAATGGTTTTATGCTAAGGTGTAGAACCACTAAAATAACCTAATTTACCTATTACTCTGTTACTATAAGTATTTTAATATTTAATTTTAAATAACAAGACCTTTTCTGTGATTAATTTCAATTATATTTGGAAGCATTAGATTTTGATATATATTTTTTAATAGACTATAGACTTGAGAAATTTCGTTTTGTTTCTCTTGCTGTAGACAATATCTGATACAAAACACAGTGTATGCAAATTGAATTGAAATATCCACAAAAAGTTATATACACTTATAGTAATACTATTAAGGACTATACATTTATTTATTAAATTGAATCTTATTGTGTAAAATTCACTATAATATTATTGATATTTAAAAATATTTTGTTTAACCTAATTGACTAACAAAAAGTTGTTTTGAGATATTTTGAAAATAACTTCATCTTTTCATCTCGTTTCCTATTATACTTACATTAAAAATTTTAATTCATAAATAAGTGGGAAATTTTATTTTCCTTAACTTTTTCTACGACACTTTTCTCGTACAAAGAGAACAGTTGCCGAGTTATTTTGTAGAAATCTATTTTTGGACTTTCCATTTAATATTGCGGTTAGCGCTTACCCTCTTTAGAGGGTCGAAAACGAGTAAATCCATACTACATTTTGTGAATAAAAGTAAAACACTGGACTATTAAATTACTATTTGCATATACTATTGAATACATATCAATTAAGTCTGAAACGACTGTTGGATTTGGTGTTTTAAATGCAACGAGTTATTATTCTTCTCTAAACCCTACTCTGCCCTTTCCACAACATGATTTAAATAATGCCCTTAATGACTTACGTGCCCTACATCCATATTTTATAGATCTGTACAAGGTCGCAGTGAAACCTCGGTATTTCCTGCTTGAAATATTGATTTTAAAGTAATATAATGCTTTTGTCAAGTATTTGTTTATACCAAACAGATTTCTGAACAAAATTCAAAGGTCATTTTGGATTCGTTTTCTATTGAATTCATCAGGGCTCATACAATAGAAATACATTGCATAGTTGTCCGAATAAATAAAACATGCAAATGCATCTGTCGATTGCTACGATTAGGCCTACACTAAAATAAAGATGTATTTAATTTATTCTGGCGAGTTTTGATGTACTCGTACCCACTGTAACCACAGCCTTTACTCGACCTGAGCAGAATGTTTAATCAATGATGTATATTTGATACTGATAACCACACTTTACCCTCCCTTTTATTTCATCGAGCGGTTCCAATATCCTACTGGTCATATATGATTATATTATTTTCACACCTTCCACTATCTATATATTTATACAATGGTTATTTTCACGTTAGTATATATATACTTTATTTAAGTTTATTTTGCGTTTATTGAATACATTGGTAATAGTGAAAATTGGGATTGGTTTTGGTTTTAGTGTCAGTTTCAGTTTCTAACTGTTTGCCTGTTTCTCGTCATGTCACAACCAAAAGGGTTGATTTTTCTCTTTAGCTTACTTGAAATACTCCTTTTTTTAACTAACCTACAAATTGAATAAAATCTCTACCTTTTTCCAGAACATAATCAGCGTGTGTCTATACTTTTAACTGTGTATATTTATAAATAATTCGACCTCGCAGCTGAACCGCTGACGTGCGTTGAGCGAATTTAAAAAAAAAAGTTTATATGTTTTAGTATTTCAAAAACTATTAAGTTTGGGAAACCAGTCTACACAAAAGTGTGTATAAAATATAGCCTATTAGTAGAATGTGATTGCACCTAAGCCTCCAGCTTCGACTCAAGCGCTCCTTTTGAGATGTGATTTAATTGGTACATCTAGGCACATCTAGGAGAGCACTTACTGTCCGAGTCTGGTCAGGTTATTATTAATTCCCACGATCTTATTCTTTAGCATTATATTGTATTTCATTCCGTTTACCCTAGGTATAAGAAGTAATCGAGGATATTACCTGCAGCATAACACAGAACATGTTATAACTTAAAGAAACATTATTGTAGTCTACAAAACAAAAACTATTATAAAAGGACAGTCAGAACTGTTAGAGCAAAAGGTATTTTTTATAAAACTATGTGATCAGAAAACTCTTTTATTCTGTATTTACACTTTCGATACTAAACTTAAGTTTAGCTTAACAAAGCTTCATATAATTATCACGAAACGGCTTTCACCCAACTTTTAACGGACATTTAGAATTAAGTGATATACTGCTATTACTATATTATATACTAGCTGGTACCTACTGCAGATGTGATTAAATAAATAAAAGGACTATTGTCTAAATATTGTGTCTTAGCATTACACGCAATTAAAAACAACTATTTTATATCCGTGTTGCATGGCCTAAAAATTCACAGTGAGTTTTGCACAAATCGATCTATGTACCCCTTTTAGGTATACGTAAATTATTAGCTATGCACCAATAAACGCTAAAAATCCCGTTTTAAAAAGTTGCCTAGATCTCTGAAAAGTCCTCTACATGAAAATGAAGGTTTCGTCAAAATTTGTTTAGGTATTCTGGAGATTAGCCTGGACAAACAAACAAACATACAGACAATAAGCAGACAGAAGGACAAACAAATTTAAAATGCATGTTTATTTTTTGGTAAAGTGTGAATAACCATATGAGCTTAGAAAAAAGTATATGTAACAGCTAACGTTAATATGTAGGTAAATCTGAATTCCATACCAAAAACACAATGATATAAATTAACATTAGTAAGAGTATGTGATTTTAAGAAATACCATTTATTACTACTAGTGTTAAATATGCTTACAATATAATATCAATCAACCAATTGAATTCTTCTTTCACTTCATTTGGACATTAGTAAAATATTTTATACCCGAGGAATTCAACTGATTTTTGACCTGATCAAGTGTACAATTACAGTTTACTAGATAAGTAATAGCATCTTAATTACTACACCATTAAGGTAGAATGTTTTTAATAATTTAGGGTTTATTTTTTACTTTTTTACAAGTCCCCCCCCCCCCCCAGATGAAATCCTGGGTACGCCCATGGCCTAAATAATAATTACACTGTCATAATCATAATAATCTTATAAGGGGCTAAATTTTGCTTTCTGTATCTCTATAAATAAATCTTTTAAAAAGCTACTAAAGTAATACGATAAAACTAAACTAATGAAATAAGTCACACATTGTAATAAAGCATAAACAATTCATTCAAAATATATTCTAAAATTGTAACCTGTAAAACGTTCTTGATCGAAAGAAACAAACAAATCTAAATCTGGCACTATGAACCAAAATATACTTTGTTAATGAGTGTTTAAAAATTTAGTTAAAGCAAAATTATTAACATAAGAAATAAATAAATATAATATGTGCAAAATCTCTTACTGTACAAACCTTTATACAAATTATGTATACACGCTAAAGTACAAAAGTAGTAAAAAAATCACTTAAACGTTTAGTAGGCCTATTACCAATAATTTGATATCGGCCGTTCAGCATTTCGTGCATCAAAATGCAATGACAAGTGTTTTTCGTAAATTTTGTTTTGTTTTGTGTTTAACGTCCTGCTGTTTTGCACTTAAGGCTAATGAAGACGGGACCTACAGTTTTGCGTGGAATCCGAACCACAGCCAACGATGTCTGTTAAGAAACCATTTAGAAAATTATTCGGGGTCAATGGGAATTGAACCCGGACCTTTTCCATTGATGGTTGCCATGACGATTGATAAAGCTTTGACGCCTTAACAACCACGGCCATCTTGGCCGCCCTGATGACAAGTATTTTCGGTAAACAAAATACTAACACCAGGTAAATAAATTATTTTTAATCCTATTTATTGCCAAATACAATAAACAACCAAAAAAATATATGACATAATACAGTCACTATGGTTATCTTTAATCGAACATGAACTAGAGAATAATACTGTATACAAATCACCTTAACTATTATACTTCGTTTGATTTTTTTAACAGTTACACCATCCAAAGGGGAATTAAAGCGCTACAAAAAAAAGTGTCTTGAAATTTGTTGTTAACTTTTTAACTTCCCGCTAAGAAAATTGAAAATTTTCTAAAATCGGGAAGTTATTGGTTTCACCCCGTTTTTCGAAAATTGAGTATTCATCAGATCTCGACGTTTTGAGGTCCTAGGAATCTTCCCTGACCACTCCCGAGAGGGTGTCACCCTGTCTGTATGTATGTGTGTGTGTATGTAAGTATGTGACCCACTTATAACTTTTGAACGGCTTAACCGATTGGATCCTACCAAACGGCGTTCTAAAGAGTTCCATCAAACTTAGATTTCCTGAAAATTTCAACTAATTCGGACCGGTAGGTTCTGAGAAATTTCGAAAAAACTAAGAAATACAAATTTTTTAAATCAGGTTTTTTTGGAATAACTTTTAAACGGCTTTACCGATCAATTCCAAAATCTAATCAGCTTTTAAACTGGAAAAGCGACGTCGATCGCCACCAGTCCGGTCAAAATCGGTTAATTCGTTCGTGAGATATCGTGAACGAAAGAAAATCAAAAAAAGTGTTTTTTCTCAATTTCTCCGAAATTTTTCATCAGACAAATTTTTGTTGTCGATTCTTTTAATTGCCTCGAAAAACTGCATCGATTGCCGCAAATCGCATAAAAATCGGTTGATTCATTCGCGAGATATCGTGAAAGAAAGAAAATAAAAAAAGTGTTTTTCCTCAATTTCTCCGAAACATTTCATATGAAAAATTTTTGTTGTTGATTCTTTCAATGGACTTAAAAAACTGCATCGATTGCCGCAAATCGCATAAAAATCGGTTGATTCATTCAAAAGTTATGGCAGTTCAAAATTTCCAAAAATAGTGTTTGTTGTAATTAAACTTAGCGGGAAGTTACATGGATGGCCTTTAGGGTCAACCGTTTTCCAAATTTTTTTTAGTAATTTTGGTTTAAAATTTTAGAACAGCAGCCATTTTGAAACGTATGGTTGGATAAACGCTTATTTTTCTTAAGATAGATCATTGTTAGGTTAAACTTCTTGCCAAGTTTGAACTGAATCAGTCAAACATTTCTCTAGATATGAATTAGTTTGTAAAAAAACAAAATGGCGGATATCTTTAAGACGAAGACATGAAAATTTGTTCTGATATTTAGCTGTATAATCAGTTCCTGAAGTATTACCCGTTCCTCCTAAAATTCCCTGTTTACATGACGTGTAACAGTTTTTACCCATACTGAACATTCTTTTAATGGTGACTATTTTTTTTGCAAATTTGTAAATAATATTTTACCTGATACACATGAAGAAATTCATTCCTCTTCAATAAATGTATAATGTCACTTTTTCAATCAGATGAAAACGTCAAAATTCAAAGCCGTGCAGACATATTCAATTTACTTTTAAAGCTAAGAAATAAAGATTATTTTGCTTCAGTCTCACATAGAGAAACGGTTTGTAAATGTATCTTTTAAGAATTGCAAATAGTTTGTAATCAGCTCTAAATATTACCCGCTTCATTAAGTATCCTTCTGTTTCGTAATGAATAAGTTTGAGATTGTAATTTAAAGAGAAAAAATTTTTTGAAGAAAAATACGGAGTTTATATTACATATTACAATAAAGACCAAATGTTGTATATTTGTTTATATGAGATGTTAGAAAGGATTTATTCTGTACGATATTTTTCCAATAAATTATAAAATAGATGACACGAGAGTTTGTTTTCCTAGATGATTTTATACAATTACCGGACTTGATAAAATAAAACTGGAATACAAAATCTCACAACTAACTCAAATGCATAACAATAACAGCTATACTTTTGTTATTGTAGCTCGAGCATCAACAGATACCAATGCAAATATATTATAGTATATTGTGTTATTTTTATGGAAATGATGAATAATTAGGACAGAAGCAATTGGATACAAGTTGGGTAGTGGGGGGCAACTGCGAACTGTACACAATGTAACACATAGGTCGAAATATACACGCATTATCCCCAACATTCGTCCACAAAATCCTTAATTTTGTCCATAGTTTGTACATTTTTTCAATGTTTTTAATAGGAATTTTTACGGAAATGATTATTGATTAGGTCGGAGGAACTTGGATTTAAATTTGGTGGTGGGGTAGCTGCGACCTGTACGTAATGTAAGACGTAGATCGGAACAGAAAAGAAATATCCCCAAAATTTGGCCACGAAATCAGAAAATTTCCAGAATTTTTAAATTTTTAACGGGAATTTTAAATATTTCCGGAATAAAAAGTGTCCTAAAATATTCTCTGACAAGTCCTCTACATGTTAATGAAAGTTTCGTCAAAATCTGTTCAGCCATTCCGGAGATAAGCCCGGACAAACAAACAGACAGGCAGACAAAAAATTGTATAAATGTGTGTTTAGGTTTCGGTAATGAACTTAGAAAAAAGCTTATATTTTGAAATCACAGACAGACACTTATAGGCCTAGAACAACAACTAATCAATTATGTCACCATCATTTGATTGATAAAAAGTGTGTAAAGATTCTTTCTCAACATTATAGCTATTTTTTAGTTAAGTTGTGTTGTAATAAAAATCACGTTTTTCCCATTTTATATTATAAATTAGTAAGCCCCGTGAAAAATCGCAGGCTGATTAATAAGATACACATCAGAAATACATCTTTTCAAAAACAAACTATTTAAAAACAACATTAAAGCCTACTTATCCAGGCCTACCTAACTATGCTGACGGAAATTTTTAACTCGGTAAATGTGTAGAACAATAATTATTGTAAAACTGTAGGCCTATTTCTTAAACATTTTTATTTTCATACGTTATTTATATATTTAAAGAAAGATACAAATTATATCTTTTAATTGTTTTTTATTTCATATTGATAGACCAAATCCAAATTATGATTGAAAAGTTATTAATATTATAGTGAAGGAATTAATAATCGAATATGTTTATATGTTATACGAAGATGGACGAATGTTTCCAAAGTTAAACGAATAGGTATCTATCTCTTCTTTAAATTTGTATAAACAAATATATTGATGATAAAAGGTTGTATTTATATACAGTTTATAACCTCAAAGCAAATTAACGTATATTTTAGCATACATTAGTCCTATAACTCATTTAAAAAAATCAACTTCACTAGAAATTATAACGATTGAAGTTGTAAACATAACCCCAAACTATAATTTATATTTATTATAGACTATTTGTTTGTCTTGGACTGTTTATATATTGTAATTAAATTACCTTCAAAATTGTCTTCAGTCCTGTGAAGACAAATCACACAAACTGGCAGCGTACAATAGCTTCGTTCACCGCGCTATCAACACGCCTATGAATCTTGAAGACTTCAACAACGAATAGCTACAATAAAAGACATCGCAATATCCAACGGGTACGATCCCACTTCAATAGATAAAATATTAACTAAACACAGAAACAAATCCAAAAAATCAGTTTCAATTATTGAAAAACCTAAATACATCCCCATGAAGTTCAACCGAATTCTAGATCGTCCTATCAGCAACACTTTCCGCAGACATGGGTATAAAATCGCTCATCGAGCTTCTAATAATTTGAGTAACTTCTTACAAACCAAGCCAAACAGTTACAAAGACAAATTCATGGATAGTGGAATATATAAGCTATCTTGTAACGACTGTGACAAAGTTTATATAGGCCAGACAGGACGTTCATTTAAAAACAGATTCAAAGAACATATCCCTAGCCATAAAAAAACAATAGCAAACAAACAGAGTTCAAATTACACAGAACACTTAATAAACGAAAACCACACTTACACTGACATCAACACTAATTTAAAAATTTTACATAGAGCCAAGAAAGGCACTACTATGAATGTATTGGAAGAATTTCAGATTTATAACGAATACAAAAATAGTCCGGATAACATACTAAATGATAAGTTAAACTTTTCTTCCAACCCTATATACGATGTAATCGCTAAACTAGGCCTAAAATAAACGGTT
This sequence comes from Philaenus spumarius, assembly GCA_018207615.1. NCBI lineage: Eukaryota > Metazoa > Arthropoda > Insecta > Hemiptera > Aphrophoridae > Philaenus > Philaenus spumarius. The sequence continues at coordinate 164,599 of JAGFPH010000107.1, read as the reverse complement.
ACTGATAACCAACGTCTACGTATGAGATGTGGCCGCAAACATTTTAATTACATTATATTAACGAGGAGTTATTCTCCGATTTTGTGTGTGTTAGTGTTGTGTGTTGTTCGAGTTCGTGTTTTATGTGTTAATACAAGCCTGACGAAGCCGACAGTGATCGGCGAAACATCGCTGTAGATAGTGCTACATTCACAGGACTGAAGACAATTTTGAAGGTAATTTCATTACAATATAATTTATACTGGGTTTGTTTAAATATTACAGATAATGGGTGAAATCAGCTGTTATATTATATGTTACTTACGTAAGTACTTATGTACACTCGCTTTTATAGGAGTTGATTTAACATGATGATAAATTTAATATTTTTATAAATGTGAATTTACTTTTTTAATTTTGTTTTGTTTCCCTTTAACAGTGATTTTATGTTGATATTATTTTAACCGCCAGTGAAATCCATAAGGGGTGAGAGGGGTGTTTTATAAACCCATGAATATGTAGAAGCACTGAAAAGATATTTATAATTCAGTCAACAACGCATCGCAATATTTGTTGTCGATGTTTAGAATACATTCAAATAGCAATGAAATGGATTAAAAATGTAAAACTAATAAATGCACGAAATCAAAATGTTTTCTAGTAGCCTACTGTTGAACAATATTACACTTGTTATTTATCTGCTAAGCCAAAAATAATACTACATCTTTTGTTTATTTACTTCTGTATACAGCCTTATATTACAATATTTAATATCCTAATCTCATGTGAAATGTTCACTCAATCAACTCTATAAAACTTAAAAGGCTGTTCTTAATGTTGTTTACACAAATAAATCCCTACCCAGTTTATTTAAACATTTTACAAGATCCAAATACTGATTTAAATTACAATACCTATTTTTATTTTATTCTTATACATAATATCCACCCGGAACTTTAAAAAACGTTCCTAATAACTGATGTCAAATATTTACACTTTAGTACAAAATTCTGGAATAATATTAACGCTTTAAACGAAATAACCGTAGGCTATGTGAGACAGATGGGAAATTTAGGTAGCCAATCGTGGCAACACTGTCCATATAAGCGGGGCTTCAGGCTTGGCAAACCCAGCCACCATCTTGAATTTCAACTCCCGTATGAGCAATCTGAAACGGGTAATAAGATCAGAAAACTAATTATTCTGAATGTGTCATTTTAAAGGTTAGTACAGTCCGAATGTGGGTATCTTTAATGTTTTTAAATTTATTTTTAACTAAATTTGTTTTTTGACTTAACTCAAAATATAAGTTTGCAGATTTTTTCTTATTCAATGATGTAAATATCAAAAATGTAAAAGGATCACCACATTCGAAGTTTAATTATCTTTCAAATAAAAGTAATTTCAATCATTTTGGATAATTTATTACGAAAAAATCCACGTTATTGTGGAAAAATTTAAGCGCCGGATTTGTGTTAGTACTCGCGTATTTAGCCTTCACTTTGTTAATTAACACATCAACTTGTTGCTCGCGGAGGAATACTAGAAAAATTATATATCCGTTAATGTTCAATGTGTGAGAGAAAGCTGTGTTTGATAACACATACTACCATACATTGTCACGCATTCACATTTCAGTACGTTTACAGTCAGGATTACGTCTGCAACCCTTTACTTTCCTCTTTTATGATGCTGCCCTATATTTGCTAGCGTAAGACTGAATACTAGCATACTAAATGCTAGTAGTGTACAGCTCTGCCACTTGGAGTGCTGCGATTAACTCGGAAATATTGTTCACTCCTGCCGAGCCTTAATTATCTCCCCACTTCCTCCCCCCTCTAAACTGGTTACAGGCAGTTGGTGTCTAGTGGGCGTGACAGTGACATTGACTTTTTCAACCCTACACGTTTTACGGACGGGACGCTTCGGATTACGTTATATTACCATAATTTCTAATAGAAAAGATATTTTAAGAATAATATACTTGTATTTGTAGCATTTTAAGATCCATTATTTACTTTTTCTAAAATATGGTTGCGCTTTTTTATTAAACCTTTTAATTAAGCGTGAGAAGAAGAAATTTCCATGTTAGAGACAGGGGTGTCTCTGAGACGACATGTTTCAGTTAAAGTGTGAATTGGGATAGTAAGCCGAAGGAATAAAAATGTGTTTATAGTTTGTCCAAACAGCCATGCGCTCTGAACCATAAAATCGACCCTCGCACTCACACTCGCAGAAAAACTCACACGGCCTACCTGCTTAATGGTTCCAATATGAATCACCAAATACCCCTTGTGCTACAAAATCAAATTTTTCTAACTGTTAACTTTACTTCATTTTTACTCTAATTACTGAACTCTAAATATTATTCCTCGCAAAATGAGTCCAAACATGGTACAATTGTGACACCTCTAAGCGGTTTTACGATCAGTAGGTTACAAAATCATAAATTTTACTTCTTAAAAATGGTTGTTGACATTTTGTTTGAGCACGATCACAATAACATATATAATTACAGTATTTCTAGAAGTGATTTCAAACGTTTGCAAAAAACAAAGAAACTAAATCAGAATCAATATAACAGTGAACGTATACCAAGAGTTAAATAAAAATAATTACAAATTCATTTTGCAATGTTACTGTACAATAATTAATAAATCAATAAAATAATATTATAAAACTAACACAAGCTTATTTACATAACCATCCTATGTTAAGAAGGATTCTTAAGTGTCTTCTTAAATTTCCAACGTACACATTTCCTAAAATTTCCTCTGTCGTGTCTTTCATCTGTATTAAAATTTTCCAATAATTTCTAAATAGGACAGGGCTATTGTTTTTGTCATTTTTGTTTAATACCGTCTTGTTTGGAAATTTATTTAGCTTCATTTTAAATTAACTTCCGTAATAAGTTACATTTATGTAAAAATGTTTTTTTGGCTTAACATTGGATGGTGGATATGCTTGTGATAATTTTACTCTTAGTATACGTTCCTTGTTACATTGACTCTGATTTATTATTATTTTTTTTTTCATACTTTGGAATTTTAAGAAGACACTTTTAAGAAGCCTCCTTCTCCTTTACTTTCGATATTGCTATGCAAATATTTGTGTTAGTTTTATGTTTCATAATATTATTTAATTGATTTATTAGTTACTGTACAGTAACATTGCAAAATGAATTTGTGAATATTCTTATTTTACTCTTAGTATACCTTCACTGTTATACTTATTCTTCAGTATAGAATAATATTTAGAGTTCAGTAATTAGAGTAAAAATTAGGTAAAGTTAACTGTTAGAAAAAATTTATTTTGTAGCACAAGAGCTAGTTGGTGATTTATAGGGGAACCATTAAGCAGGTAGGCCGTGTGAGTGTTTTTGCGCGTGTGGGAGGGAGGGTCGATTTTATGGTTCAGAGTGCATGGCTGTTTGGACAAACTATAATAGGATACCATATAACTTATAGAGGGCTCCGCACCCTGCTCGCCAACCACAGCGGTGACTCGCGTCGGAGCAAATGCAAACAGGTTATTTCAAATAGGCCCTAAACAGGCCCTACTATTAAATTATAATATGTCTTATTTGTTTTTAATTAGGATGTAACATAGTGGTTTCTTATTTTTAAATTCCTTAATTTATTAAGGATGAATTCTCTAGTTTTAAGGAAAGTATAACAATCAGCATTTTTTATATGGGTAGTTACTTCATTGACACCCCTTAGCACCACGCGACAAAATGTCAATCTATGATACTTTTTTATGTATTTTGTAAGAAATAAATGTACTAATTTTCAGCTCACTAACTTTAATTAAAATATAACAACTGATTTTTATTGTTTTATGGGTCGTTACCACATTTTCACCCCTTAGCAGCACTCGACAAAATACAAATCTAGTTAAATTTTTCTATGCATCTTGTAAGAAATAAATGTACACAATTTCAGCTCTCTGGCTTTAAGGAAAGTACAACAGTTATTGTTTTAAGGGTTGTTTCAACCCTTAAATCTAAATTTATTCTAGCCTATGTTACTCAGGGATAGTGAAGCGTTTTATTAGTAAAACTATTTTTCTAATCGGTTCAGTAGTTCCAGAGATTACCCCCTGCATACAAACAAACAAACAAATTTGACGTCTTTATAATTAGTATAGACAACAACTTTATATATCTCTTTGATTTATATAGGATTACGTATTAGTTAAATTTACACAATTCAAAATATCTTTTCTGAACCCTTGTTTATTTTAGGTAAAAAAAATATTTATGAAAAAAAAAATTTGGGTAAATCACATTAATTACAACCTAGTATAAAAAACCAACAAATTACTAAACTATATTTTAAAAAAAAGTAAAACTTCATTGATGCGTTGAGTTTTCCTATTTGAGTTTTTTCTGCCCACTGAGTCTGAACCCTCAGGTCTCTCTATAGTACGATCAATTCCTTTTACGAATCTTGGTTAAAATTGTCCGTACATTTTAAAATGTATTCTAGTATTCACTCGTAGAATCGCGTCTATTCCTAGAAATCGAATTGAATTATGTAAATACAAAGTATGTTTCTATTACAGGGGCACACTATAAAGAGGTAATATTGAGCAACAATTAAACTAATAGGCATTCATCGCATACAATTAGTATTTATTACGCTAGCGTAACTTAATCGCGTGTTTACTTCCCTACTTGAATAGCCGTGAGTAAAAAACGTACCGATACAACCTTTGCAGCAGTAATCATTTAAACGAACATCTTCTAAGTAAACTTCAACAGTCTGAATGAAATTGCATGACACGACACAAGTAATACAAATGGGAGTGTCAAGGCAAGACAGTCTTACACACCTGCCGGAGACAACACAATAGTGATTCAATGTAGGAGTATTGTTTTGTTTTGCCGGAGAGCTGCTTCATTAACACAAGTACGCATACTGCTATTATTGGCTGAAATTATTATATTTTTACCAAGTAATACGAGTACATTGGATGTGGCAAAACGTCACAGGACCAAAGTTGTATGACCTCAGCCAGCTGGTACAATCGGTTTTTCAATTGTACTACCGTTTAGCCACAATATTCTTCCAAAAGTAGTTGTACAGTAATAAAAATGAAGCGTTTCCAATTTATATTATAAATGTAACGTAATTTTAAATTTAATATTTTTATAAATATAAATATGTGCTTTACTTTCCTAATTTTGTTTTGTTTCCATTTCACAGTAAATTCATTTTTATTTTCTTCGTTTTATACTGTACATAAGCGGGACTTTAAAAAAAACTTTGCGAGTAATTGATAATAAAATTGCGGTTTAGTAAAATTGTCTGGAAAAACAATATTAGGATATAAAGCACTTTAAGTAGCCTACAATAAATAGATAGAACTATGATACAGGATAAAACGTAACCGGACTAAAGTTGCAGACCTCACAAAATTCGTGTCATATGGTGCAATTCGTTTAGCCACAACAGACTTCCTAAAGTCAGCACCAAATTAAGAAAAGTGAATCTGCAAATTAGATTTTTTCCTGGATTAAAAATTTTAAATGTTTGCTTTATGGAACTTTGCTTCAATGGAATTTGGAATAATTTTACACAATTCAAAATATATTTTCTGAACCCTTGTTTGTTTTAGGTAAAAATTTTCCCGGCTCGGGAAGATTGGCTACGGAAACAGGTTATTCTTAGAAATGGACAAACCTGGTTCACGGACGGGTCAAAAACAGACAAAGGTACGGGAGCCGGAATGTACATGCACAAAGGACTGTACAAACTGAAAAGATAATCAGTGTCGCTGGGGCTCTACTCTACGGTCTTCCAAACGGAGGTCTACGTAATACTTGCATGCGTAAAAGGAATACTGGACTCAGGAAGCATGAGTACAGATGTTACTATATGTTCTGATAGTCAGACGGTTGTAAGGGTCATTATGGCTTCAAGAACAACGTCAAAGTTGGTCTTTGAATGCCAGTTACTGCTGGATCGGATGTCGAGCAGTAGGCAGGACATGAAGGAATGTAATTAAATAGCAGACAAACTCGCTAGAAAAGGAGCTGTTGGGCCCAGAACCGATGATAGGAATACCAAGAGCTTATGGGAAAGAAAGCGTTAGAAAAAAACTTTCAACCAGAACACTTATACAGGTGGAGAGAGACGGTAAGAGACAGGCATACGACTTCATTGATGACCTGGATGGACATCTAAGCGGAACACTGTTGGGTCTTGGCGGCTGGAAGTAAGGTTGTTGATCGGTCTACTGACGGGACACAATTCTCTGAAGAGGCACCTCCACCTGATGGGGCGGGAGAACAACCCATTACGTCGAAGGTGTTGACAGAAGGAGGTAACTTCTTTTCATGTTTTATGCGAATGTGACGTCCTTGCATCACTGAGGCAGAAATATCTGGGACAAGGATACCCTGACCCCAGTTACATACGAGAGGAAGGCCCTCATGGACTCGTTCGTTTCAAGAAAAGGGCGGGTTTGATGTGAACTGCTGCCTGGACATGGGGCCTGCTCATGGTTTAGGTGCAGTGGGTCCTGGCGACAGGTCACACAAACTCCTAAGAATAATAATAGGTAAAAATAATTATTTATGAAAAAAAAATCTGGATAAATCACATTAATTACAACCTAACATAAAACATCAATAAATTAATATAGCCTACTATATACAAATAGTAAAACTACATTGATGCGTGGTTTTTTTCCAATTTGAGTTTTTTTCCGTCCGCTGAGTCTGACTCTGTACCCTCAGGTCTCTCTATAGTACGGCCAAATCCTAATTTAATTTATTCTAGTATTCACTCATAGAACCGCGTCTATTCCTAGAAATCGAATTTAATTATGTATATAGGGCTACAAAGTACGTTTCTATTACAGGGGCACAGTATAAAAGGGTAATAGTGAGCAACAATTAAACTAATGGGCATTCATCAAATACAATTAGTATTTATTACGCTCCTATAACTTAAACGCGTGTTTACATCCCAAATTGAATAGCCGTGAGTAAACAAACGAACCGATACAACCTTTGCAGCAGTAAACATGTAAATGAACTTGTTCTAAGTAAACAGTCTAAACAGTACTTCAACAGTCTAAACGAAATTGCATGACACGACACAAAGTAATACAAATGGGAGTGTCAAGGCAAGACAGTCTTACACACCTGCCGGAGACAACACAATAGTGATTCAATGTAGGAGTATTGTTTTGTTTTGCCGGAGAGCTGCTTCATTAACACAAGTACGCGTTTAACACATACTGCTAGTATTGGCTGAAAGTATTGTATTTTTACACCAAGAAATACATTTATCTCAACGAAATCTACTAGATTTTAATGTTTGAATCGCATATATACATATTTTAAAGACTGGACAACATAAAGCATATAGTATAGGTACAGACAATCTGAACTTATCGGACAGATCGTGTATCAATGCGTATGACAAACAAAAGACTAGACAAAATCAAACATACTGTATATACAATCGGAATTTATCGGACAGATCGTGTATAAATGCGTATGACAAACAAAAAACTAGACAACATCAAACATACTGTATAGACAATCTGAATTTATTGGACAGATTGCGTATCAATGCATATGAAAACAACAAACAAGAAAACATCAAACATACAGTATAGATAATCTGAATTTATCGGACGGTCAATGCGCATGA
>JAGFPH010000107.1:121132-136495 GCA_018207615.1 Philaenus spumarius | reverse complement strand
TTTGAGTACTAACGATACAATGCACGTTAATATTGTATTATTTATTTTGTTTGCCGTTATTCCGACAACTGCTATAAATTAATATAATGTTAAACAACTTACCGTCGTCAGTAGCCAATTGTCGTATTTTTTTTAAACGACGGCCGTTTCGGCTATTCAGCCATTTTCAAGTTTTGAAGAAATATCCTCCGTCGTCATAGAACACTTTACACTTAAAATAAAATACATGCAAAAACATTTAAATAAATTATTTCAGTAGAAACAAATTAAAAAAAAAAAACTATGTGGGCCCACTGTCTCGCACTCAATTATTGTTTCTAAGTGATGCAAGGGAACTGGTTTGACATTAGGAGAGGCAGTAAGATAAGATTATTGTTTCAGTTATTATTGTGTCATAAAATGCGTTTGATTCAAATAATAGTTTTTCGTTAAGTATTATATCTGGATTAGTTTTGAACGTTTTGTATACTTCATATTGTTCCACCGCATTCATAAATTTTCGTTTTTTCAACGATGTAGTTTAAGTTGTCATCGATTGCTGTGTATTTATGATTATTTGAAATAAGTTGTTCGGTATATTTAGATTTAATTTGTTGGTGACGTAGCATTTGTTTGGGTAAAAGATGTGTTCTTTGAACCTTTTTCTAAAGGATCCGCCCGTCTGTCCAACGTATTACATCGGGCAATCGGCGCATGATACTTCATAAACACCTGAGCTTTAAAATTTGCCTCCTTTATTCTGCGTTTATGACACTATGTAAATTATTCTTGGTTTTGAAAGCAATGGTGTACTGTACCCTTGTTTGAGAAAAGATTGCCTATATTGTATGATAAATCGCTGTGGTATTGTAAAACTGTGACAGGTAACCACCACCTTATATGACAATGACCACTGGATCTATGTTGATAGTGGTTGTGCTAAATAATAACTTGAATTCTACCAATAGTTGATACCACAGTTTACAGTTAAAGGAGGGGGGAGCGAGCTTGAGGCTAAATGTTCAAGCCTAAATCAGTCTGTTAGTAACCATGATCTGGAGAAGATTCCAAACCACACCATGTAGACTCGCTTGCATTTACCTTCATTTAGTTTGGTTCTAAGTCCGGACCAGCAGAGGAATAGATTGTTTCGCTTTGAATAAACGTTTTGAAGTGAAATCGTCGTTCGTTGCCTTATTTGAAGAACCTTCTCACCCACGGTCCATCCTGACAATGAGCGTAGCCTCACGGGAGAGCCGAAGGCACAACCCAACAAGGGAGTCGCACCATCGTCAGGGAACCGCAGGGTTCAATATATTTATTTTCGGGTTTAGCCTTGGGACTTCCGGATTTCTTCTCTTGTTTATTAAATATTTATAAGCATATCCGGTGCTCTAGATTTCATATTGTAATGTATTAAATATTTTTCAACAATATGTGGTGGATATCCATTATTGATGGCAATATGTTTGATTGTATTAAATTCTTCTTGAAAGTCTTCGTCCGTCATAAGTGTATTACGGAGTCTATAAATAAAACTACAGTATGCTGCCATTGTATGGCAAAAAGGATGGGCAGAGGAGGCGGGAATTGATTAGTCGGTTTCCTGTATATATAGATTTTTTTAGTGAGGATTTAAAAATGTGAAGCATATATCCTGTTGGTACCGCTCAACAGGGTTATGTAGGGACGGCCCCAAGCCGACCCACTAAAAGACACAGACACACCTCTTTCTCTGCCCTTGATGACTGGCGACGGTATCACCATCCAGCATACTTAATCACCAATCAAGGGTCCGTCTTCAGCTTACAGCACCTGGTCGTCTTTCCTTCTAATGATTAAATTAATAAACCTTTCAATAATCATCAATTTTTCCTCTTCTTCTATGATCATAACCACCAGGCTTTCCGGAGATCGTTGACCCAAGCTGTGTTCCCAGAACTTATACATTGAAAGATGGCGTGCTCTGCGCTGTCTTCTTCCGTCTCACAATCCAGACAGCGGGCCTCTTCTGATCTCCGAAAGCGATGTAGGTCCGCCCGAAAACTTCCATGTCCAGTGCCTGCGTCAGATAGTAGCTCGACTCTCCATGTCGTCTATTTATCAATTCCTCGATGTTGGGAATCATTGTGTAGGTCCAACTACCGGATATATCCTCATCTCATCTTTCTTGCCACTTCCTGAGAAGACTCCGTCATGCATTCCATTTTTTATATCAGCCATCGTCGCTTTTCCATCTTTTCTCTCGTCAAATATCTCGCTCCTTTTCCAGGCCAAAATATATTTTGAAATCATGTTTACCATTCGATATCGTTATTGTTAGATCAAGACTACAACAACAATTGACTACTGACGACGTTATTTTGTTTAACATTATATTAAATTAATAATATACGTTTCGGAATTATACCACACGAAATGCTCATAACTTGATTTCCTAATTTCGTAGTTAGTTAAACACTTCTCTATAAAATTACATTAAAGAACATGCACAATCCCATTTTTAGGAAACTCAAAATATAAACCCTTTGGCCGAACTTAAAGCAGCACTCTTTGTGCTAAATCCATTCTGCAACACACGCTTGCTGCACGTATGTAACAATTCAAAATGAAACACAGTTTGCCAATAAAATGAGATATGTTTTGTGTAAGGTCAAGGTAGCAGTAAATAACACTGTAATAAATACTGTTTTGTTTACACGTCGTGATTGATAGTCCTCGCCACCGCAGGACAAATACGTAACAGTATATTCAATTTATTATACGTTTTGTCTGTATCACGTTTCGATGTTTCAAGTGATAAAGTCACGTAAAACTATTTTAATTTTTCCAACCAGGAGATGAGAGATAATACTTGCATTGTGGAGCCGGTTCCTTCGTCATTTTAAACGCAGGTAGAATAGAATATAATTTGTTTCTGGGGAAGTTAGGACCATCGGGTACTCTCTTACACTTATCCCATATACAGTTTAAATTTATAAACAAAATCATATACTTAACTTAAGCTTAAAACAAAACAAAAATACACAATAAAGACAAAGAAAAATGCACATAAAAGCACAAGAATTAAAAAAGAAAAAAAGCTAATATGGTTTCTTAAACCCTACAAAATAATATAGCCTATTGTCTGTATACTTCAGGTTGGCCGATGGACCCGGGACCATGGTTTAAATAGGTAAGGTGTGGTACTCAGAGAGACGAGTTTTGGACGGCTCTGCGCATTTCACCAGATGACGTCACGGCTCGAATTAAAAATGCAGCCTATCGCTTAAACTGCGTTTACGTATAAACGCACCAATAAATATCTTACAAATTGTATATTTTTGGTTTCTGTATGAAACGTGTATGAGTTTAACGATAAAAATCTGAAATTTACTATTTAAAAAGTGCAATGAAACTAAATGTCATCTAAAAATCGTGTATTGAAATTTATGACCTGTGGTGGAACTTTTTATTTTGAAGAAAGGAACATTTTTTATATTACCACTATATTCAAAAATAGATAAATAAAATTTCGGCTTTCTTTTATTTTTTGTGCGACTAACGGTTTAGGCAGTACAGTATATCGAAAAGAAACTGGGAAACCAAAATCGCGCAAGTTCGGTATTGACAAGTTTCTCGCTCACTGCAGAACTCCGCTTATTGTTTCCGGTTTCGACTGCCGAGCTCTGATGATCGTTTTTGTTTTTCATTTGGTTTGTTTTATTAACAAACTCAGTCGCAAACTCTAGTAGTTGTGCAACATGCCAGGCTGCTCAGTTAGTGGTTGTTCAATCGAAGTTCAACTGTTGGTAATAGAAAGATAAGATTCTTTTGGTTTCCTAAGCAAGAGGATTTATGGATTAGTGCCTGCAATCGTAACGATACCATTATTAACACCCAGCACGGTAAGTAAATGCAAAATACTGAGGTCTAAAGCAGTTTTTAATTGGGATAATAATAGTAAAAGGAGTGTAATAAATCTAGCTATATTTGGTTAAATATACATTACATTATATAAGAGCTTATGTGGATATTTATATTTAGTCGTATATTGAACGTATTAATTTTATATTATACTATTCATATTATACTAAGCTCTAAATTAATTGGGACATAAAAATAATATAATTTTTGAATACCCATTACCAATTATTTCAAACCATTTATTTAAGAACGCAATCAATTGCAAACAGATTTGGTAACTTAAATTAGGTTTATTGCATTAGACGTAACAGATAATCAAATTTTCAGTACTGCTCGCGCATAACTATGGTTTGAAACTAAAGGTTTGTAGTTTTTTTTCTATGACTCATATGAAAAAGATTTTCATGCCGAATTACCTTCATTTTATGCTCTTTAGATTGGTGATTTCGAAAATGACGCGAAGTGAATAGTAAAAAACTACGTTTAATAAGTTTTAAAACTATACCAAATTCATAATTTTTAAATGAGCGGAAGTGAGTGTAATCGCAGTTTGTACGCTTACGAACCGATCAGTCATGGCGGCTGGATTTCACCAGGTGACGTCACGGCCACATGCGCGGTAGCACACTTTATCTATTTATACCATGCCCGGGACTACCTAAGGCCACAATTACAATCTCTCGCCGCCTGAAATGAGTCACCTACGGGCTATGTTCCTACGAGGATTTATAAACTTTTTTGTGCTAACCATAATTATTTGACTTTTTTAAACATATATTTGGAATATACTAAAAAACACGAAAAATTATACCAAACTCGACTATGTTAGATTTTAAAATTAATTCACCGAAACAAGTTAGCTGTTTGTATCTCATTACATTGTGCCACTACCATATTAAATGTTGTGATATAAAAGTCGAGTTTGTTATCATTTTTCATATTTTTTTTAGTAGATTCCAAATATGTATTGAAAATGTCAAATTATGGTTTGCTAAAAAGTATATAGGCCTACTCGTAGGAACACAGGCAGTAGGTGACTCATTCCCAAGACAGGTGCAACCTTGATGGAGGCGGCGAGGGATTACTATGGGAAGCCTCAGGTAGTCCGGGTCCATCGGCCAACCTTAAGGGTCTGCTGTAGTGGCGGTCATCTTAGATTTGTAGCCTATAAGAGCAATGTTAAATTTCAAACCATTTATTTCGTTTATTTTTTATCATAAAATTGTTTGCAAGGTCTCATTTTAAGCACAGTCACGATAGCATCCGTTTTGCATTTTACATTTTTTAAAAATGCTTTTGATTTGTTATGTAATTGACATTTTGTAAGTAAAAAGTTTGAATTTTTTTCCTAACACAATAAAAAATTAATAATGAAAAATAATTTGCAAGCCGGATCCAAAATTTTGTAAAGAATATTCAGTTTTTTTTTTCAACACTCAATTACAAAAGATAGACTTATAAAATGGTTTGAAATGAGGCAATGTCAAAGCGTTCAGCTGCAAGAAATTGCTCTGTTTAAATAGGGATATAGTGAGAAGCGCTTGCGTTTCCGGTTGCTTTCTCGTTTACTGGAGCAGACACTTAACTACAGATCTCGGCGTGAATGATGGCACTTGGCCTTGCCCTGGCGTGATGGGCGATGGGTGTGGGGGGAGGGCGTAAGTGGAAACAAAAAACATTTTCCTACGCCGCTTTCTATTGTGACTTATCACAATAATTTAGACACCTAATTAAGGTGTCATCAAACTTTTGCTCAAGTCTGTATATATAAAATATATTATTAGTTCATCGACCTTCTAATTTAAGACTCGGAAGGAGTGAAAAAATATTATCGCAACTCTCCAAGTGGTAGAGCTGTACACTTTTAGCATTGAGTTTGCTAGTTTTTCATTCTCCCTCTAGCAAATATAGGGCAGCTTCATAAAGGCGGAAAATAAAGGGTTCTTGACTTAACCCTGACTGTAAACGTACTGAAATATGCATGCGCGACAATGTATGGTAGTATGTGATACTAAACACAGCTTTCTCTCACACATTGAACATTAACGGATATATTATTTTTCTAGTATTCCTTCGCGTGCAACAAGTTGATCTCATAATCACCAGAGTGCAGGCTAAACACTCGAGTATGAACACAAATTCGGCCCGTACATGCTTCAACAATAACGTGGATTTTTCGTCATAAATTATAAAAAATTAGTGAAATTACTTTTAGTTGTAAGGTAATTAAACTTCGAATGTGGTAATATTTTTACATATTTGATTTTTTATAGAACCACAATAGAAATGAAATTGAGAATTTCCTCAAGAAATAGTTGTGAGTAACGAGATAACATAGACATTTTTAGGTTCAGAACTTCCTCAAGAAAAATGCGTGATTAACATAATAACGGAGAATTTTTCTGCAATAGTTTGAATTTCAATATATATTAGTAGGAGATCTATTGGGTCTGTTGAATAACAAATAAGCAAAAGCTTTTGGCATTCAGTTTTAGCTTTCACTATTCAGTCAAAGCTTTTAGTCTTAGCACTTGGTAGTGAGTGAATAACCTTTAGCTAAGGCTAGTAATCAAAAGCTAGACAATTTTAGAAAAAACTTAAAATATGTCATATGTTGTTTGAAACGATTTAACAGCTGTTGCAATTTGAGGGTTGATGCCATTAGAACTAATTAAATAGGCTAGTAAAAAATGGATAGCTCTGCCGGCTTTAGCTCTTCCGATGAAGAAAATATCACAACAAACGAAAGTTTAAATAAAAAAGAAAAGTTTTTAAAATTGATTGGTTTTACTTTCGTTTTTATTAGGCCTATTTAGTATTAAATAATTAAAGATTTCAATTTAATTTGAATTTTTGTACAAAATCACAAGTTATATTTGATGATGTAGGCCTACCCTTACCTGTTCCCTTACTTAAACCCAGATAATAATAATATAAACTCTTGCTATTATTATCTCTGCCTAAACCTAACCTGTCAGATCTTCAACATAAGCAAACTATGATGAACTCTAATGAACAATCAGGAATTATATTATCAGAAATTCCTAAAAAAAAGGAATAAATGTTTAAAGAAGGAAAGCAGAGAAACAAACGATTTAACCATAAATCAATTTCAACGGAATTTGATTTTAAATCAGTTAAAACTGATAAAGCTGCAATAACTGAGCAATGAGAAGATTAAAAATTGCATTTCTGCGCAAAAAAAAAATGAGTTATGCAGTTTCAATTATTGAAATGAACTCGGACGAATTTTCATTATACGAAATTTCTGTATAATAAATAAATAACATAAGTAACTTTAAATTAAAATAAAACAAGTTTAGGCCTATGTGTTAATTCTTCTCAATTTGGATATTTATTCTAATAGATTTTAGTATGAACTCATATACGTTATTTTATAGGCTATTGTTTGCTCGAATTGGCATAAATGCATCCATTTAAATGTCAAGGTCACTTTAAGTCACCAGGTGGGCATACGGAAATATATTCAAGCTTGCACTTAGCAATTTTAGCTTTAGCTACATTTTATTCACTTTATTTTAAGCTTTAGCTAGGAAAATTAGTCAAAGCTTAAAATTATTAGACAAAGCTTTTAGTAGGCCTACTAGCTATTGTTTATTTTTATTCACACGATTTTAAGTAATGACTTAAAATTTTAAGTTACAGCTTTTGCTTATTTTTTACTCTACAGACCCAATACACTTAAACCATTTGATCCAATATATTTAAAATATTTGATAAAGGAAACAAATATTATATTTTTGGTAAAAAGCAGTATTAGCATTAGCGACAAAACAATTAATTTATAAACGCAAAGAAACCATTAACGTTATTCCTAATATTAAAAATTTAATTATTCGTTAAAAGTAAGAATTAAAAAACATATCCAATTTAAAGTGTGAGCGTAACGAGGGTGCGTGGTTAAAGTTTTGCCGCTTCAGCGTAAAATATGTTCATTTGCATAATTTCCTATTGGCACGGCACAAATAGGTTTGCAATATGCACTACCGACGGGCGACGTTGCAAATGTCGCTTCTGAGTTTTAATTAAAATTTACCTTGGAAGTTTAGCACTGGTAATAGAGGTTACAATCTATTTTAACGTACAAAATATAAACTGTGCATTTCTTTAAACAAGCGTTAATGTTTGTTTAGAGAATACGAAGGCTTGGTTAATGTTTCTTGATATGCGTAATGATAATAATTTATCAAATTAAACATATTTTAACATGCTATCTTCTTGCCATACACGCTCTCAGATAATGTAAACAAACAGACACTTTTTAAATTAAAATCTACTGTATTTAAATCATTATACCAGGTGTCTTAAAGTTCCCCCCCCCCCTTAACTTTTGTGTTTGTTAAAACAAACAAATATCCTTCAAGGAAAGATACTAACTTAGCCCAAAGTATCTTTTGAAGCAATCGGAAATTTTTAGTGTCCCCTAAAAATGGGGATTTTGGGGGCAACTCAAAAATTTTAAATGGGAATTGTGGTCATGTGATACTTCATTTTAAAAGACTATTTAAGACTAGGAAATTGACATAAAGAAAATAAAAATCGGACCACCCAAAACAAAATGGCGGCCCTAAACGTGTTGAAATAAATCGACATAAAGTTGCTAATATCCCGAAAAGGAAGAGTTTTTAGAAAAAAATTCAAGAGACAAAAAATGTTAATTTCAAAGTGCTTGACCTAACAAATTGCTTTAAATTTTATAAGATGTAGGAGTCGACTTAAAATTTACGAAATCAATTTGGAAGCAGTATTTCAAGTCGAGCACTTTGAAATAAACATTTTTTGTCGCTTGAAATTTTTCTAAAAACTCTTCCTTTTAGAGATATTAGCAACTTTATGTAGATTTATTTCAACACGTTTAGGGCCGCCATTTTGTTTTGGGTGGTTCGATTTTTATTTTCTTTATGTCATTTTCCTAGTCTTAAATAGACCGTTAAAATGAGGTGTCACATGACCATACTTCCAATTTAAAAAATTTGAGTTGCCCTCAAAATCTCCCATTTTTAGGGGACACTCAAAATTTCTGATTGCTTTTGTTTGTTTTAACAAACACAAAAGTTAAAGGGGGAGGGGACTTTTAAGACACCTGGTACGTAATTAGATCTATACATTTAATAAGGTCTGTACGAAAGAATTTGTAATGCGTGATTTGTTTAAACGCTATTTAATATCCAGATTATTCCGAAAATAATGTAGACACAGTTCACAAATAAACTTAAGTACAACACAATAATTGTTGTTTATGTTTAAAATACAATCAAATTAACTGAAAGTGGCTTTTAAACACTTACAGAAAATAAACAAAGAAACAAATTTAACTACAAAAAATATTTATTCTCAGTCTTATATTTAAAATTAAATGCAGTTAGATTCCAATATACACTATCCCTATACATAAACAATTGCATGCATATATATACAGAGTGTTCATAAGGTCCCTTAACCCCCTTTATTATTTTTCTTATTGAAAATAAGTTAACAAAGCTTTGTAAATGTCTTGTGTTGCATAACAGGACAAATTTTTTAACATATCTGAACCTTTATGATTTTGGGGGGCTTGAGGGGGTAGGGGGGTAATAATTTAAAACATAAAGGTAGGTCACGTAATACACCATTGAAAAGCTTATTAAAAGAGAAACAGAATGGCGCAAACTAGAACTTAATATCTTGCTTCGTTTAAAAGTAATGGATAATCAAAGCTCTAGAAAATGATATTGTCATAACATCAAAGCAGGTTATTAATTTGTAAGTATTAGGAATAAGTAGGTTGTATTTTATTTCCCAGAACTTCGATTGTCCCTAACTTTGAAACGAAGTAAGATATTAAGTTCTAGTTTGCGCCGATGTGTTTCTCTTTTAATAAGCCTTTGAATGGTGTATTACATACATGACCTTTATATTTGAAATAATTGTTAATCCCCCTTACACCCCTAAGCCCCCCAAAATCATAGAAGGTCAGATATGCAACACAAGATATATACATAGTTTTGTTAAATTGTTATCAATAACACAAATAATGAGGGGAGTTAGAGGGACTTTATGAACACTCTGTATATATGTCAAGGTATAAATCAAATCTCATAAGCCATAGTTATAAATAAATTCTTAGATTCGGTAGTATATATGCATAAAATTCCATTTCAAAGAATAAACACACAATTCTCACAGAAATACGTTTTTTTGTCAAACGCGTCAAAGACAAAGTTGACATCCCCAATAAAATTTCAGCTACAACAAATTCATAAAGTTTTGTAGGAAATATAGTGTTAGCTCGAATTTCACTGATAATGACTACTTTTGGTTGAAACGCGTTTTAAAAATAACAGTATTTTGTTAGAATTATGTTCTGTGTTTTATTCTTAGAAAAAGATTATATTTATATGATCACTGCGTATTTAATAAATAAATTTATTTACCATCAGGTATGTCAAAGATTTTTTTATAAAATAACTTTCTGAAAGCTTTAAATAAAAACTTCCACCCGTACAGTGGAAATGGCCGTTTTCTAAAATTGCAATTAGTACGGTATTCTCTGTTTAAAGTTATCATTTATTACTGATGGATGTTCAATTTTATCATTAGTTATTCAGACATTTGACATCATCTGTGTTTAAAAATCAATACACAACGTTTCGGGAATGTAAATAAATTTTCGTTATCAAGTGACTAACAACTAAGGGACCATAAACCTAGAGATAAAGAAATCAAGTAAAGCTAAAATGTACCACTAACCTTAACCATCTACAGTCCTAAATCTCACATTTAAAACTGAGAAATAAAAAAAAAACAAAAACACACAATTATACAAACGCAGGAAAGCACAAACACACACCTGAAGGCAAACCACGTGTTTACAGACCGGAGTCAGACAAACAACTGGCCGGTTGCCGAGGGAGTGGCAGACAGCTATTGTTCATTAAGTTCAGTTACCTAGCCCTCGACCGAGTTAATATCCCACGGGTAGAATCGACAGTTCAAACGTTCATCTTGTTTTTAATATTACAGATATTATAGTCTAATTTAAGTTCTTTATTTAATAATGGGAGCCATAATGGCCTTAATATGCTTGTTTCGCTGATAGGATTGTCCTCTAGCTTTATGTACGAGGCTTCAATTATCTTTCGTTGAATAAAGTTACTTTACCGGTGAATGATGTTTGCCTCTTTCAAATTGAATTTATGATTTTGGACATAATAAATTCTGCAATTTTCGATTTATCGACTAGGCCTAACCTGACTTTATTTTTATGATCATTTATTCTTATGTTTAAAGGTCTTTATCACACTCACATTTAATACTGTAAAAATGTAAATACAGTTATGTTTTTAGTGTCCTTTCTGTCATTTTTAGATTTAGTTTGGTACGGTATTACGCCACTGAAGACAATTGAAACCTTGTTTTTCCCCCAACATCATAGTAAAGAAATCATATCGCAAGAATTGCTCAACAACAAACTTCCAATTTCATCTTTTATTGTGGTCATATTTTTACATTTAAGACAACTTTCAGAAATAGGATCAACTTACGGCCCCTATAAATTTTTTTAGTTGGTATGTTGATCGAAAAGGTCCGTCTAACGATAGTTACCAGTTTATTTTTCAGGCTAAAAAGATCGTATTAAATATTATTTCAAATCCAAATAATTGCTTAAAGCTTGGCAGATCCAGCCACCATTTTGAAATTCAAATCCCATAAAAGCAATGTTAAACGGGTAATAAGATTACTGGAGTAATAGTGATAAGACAATTATTCTGAATGTGTCATTTTAAAGGTTAGGACAGTCCAAATGTGGATATATTGTAGTTAAAAAAAAATTATACCTAAATTTGTTCTTTGACTTAACTTACAATCAAAGTTAGCGATTTTTTTCTCTTATTCAATAATGCAAATATCAAAAATTTCAAAAGATCACCACATTCGAAGTTTAATCACCTACAAAATAAAAGAAATTTTAAAAATTTTGGATTATTTATGACGAAAAAATCCACGTTATTGTGGAAGCATCTACGCTTCAAATTTGTGTCCCTACTCTCGAGTGTGCCTGCACTCTGGTGGTTATCACATCAACTTGTTGCTCGCGGAGGAATACTAGATAAATAATATATCCGTTAATGTTCAATGTGTGAGAGAAAGCTGTGTTTAATAACACATACTACCATACATTGTCACGCATGCACATTTCAGTACGTTTACAGTCAGAGTTACGTCTGTAATCCTCTAATTTCCGCCTTTACTATATCGAACTATATTAACATTAATACAATTGACTTTCTGACAATTTTAAAATTTTCATTCTACACACCTATTTTTAACGTTACAAAATGTATGGTTCCTTTACTGTTAAGTAATTAATTAAAAGTGGTAGTCAGATCTACGTATGTTGAAGTAAAGAAGCGAAAACAATAGGAGAGTTTCGAGTCGCAATGTGGTAATGCTGGCAAGCTAATTAATTTATAAATTGAATCGTCCACCACATAGGTCACTTCTGACCTAAACTCAATCTGCCACAACCTTGAAATATTTATGCAAATTTCAGATCTTTCCTGTTTATAAATAATCAACACGATCTCCGGCATTGCGAGCAAATTGTGAAGAAAGTGGATTAAAAAAAATTAATTAAAAAGGAAGAGTTAATACAATTTTAATTGGAACGAAACATTTTATTTAATTACTACTGATAATATAATTACTTATATTTGTATTGTGAAAAAAGGGAGTTATTGTGACATGATTCCATAATAACGTGGATATTTTTGTCATAAATTATCCAAAATTATTGAAATTAGCCTACTTTTATTTATAAGGTAATTAAACTTCGATTGTGTTGATCATTTTACATTTTAGTTATTTGCATTATTGAATAAGAAAAATCGCAAACTTTGATTTTGAGTTAAGTGAAAGAACAAATATAGTTAAAAACAAATTTAAAATAAATACTGGGAGTTTCCTTTGAATTTTGTTTATTGCTCCGGGAACTGTATCAAACATACCTTTGCACAGGATTATAGTAAATGTGATTGCTTTTCGAACTATATTTATAATAAAGTACAATACCTTTTATTTTCTGTCAGTGAACCTCTTTGTTTAAAACTTGTTTAAAGTGTTTGATGCGTTTCGATAATTTATCTCATCATCAGAAAGTCCCTCTATACATGGAGGTAGTCAAAACGTTAAATACACATACATAAACACATAAGACACAACACATTTAAAAAACACAAATAAAATGTATTGTACTTTATTATATATTATATTAATGACCTGAATACTGGAAAAATGAATTCATTATTTCTAATTATATAACTCATAAATTATTGTACTCGCGCTTATGAGTGGGAGAAATTTCCCAATTATCTTACATGGATAGTGAACAAATCGTATTTTGGTAGTTTCCTATGAATTTTATTCCTTGTTCCGGGAACTGTACCTAAAATACCTTTGAACAGGGTTATAGTAAATGTAATTGCCTTTCGAATGATATAAGCGACAATATATTTTATAGCGTAATTAAAAATTCTCCCAATACGGAGGTTGGCGTGAGAAGCCCGCAATGCTCTGTGTATTGAAAATTCTCCCAATACGGCGGGTGTTGGCGTGCAATGCACTGTGCGTCGGCCGCTTCTCATAGTGTTCAGTGGCAAGCTCTCATGTGCGTCCTTAGCAGTGAACGTGGTAAAAGGGTTTAAATTCAAATCTCCGGTCCTGACCCCCCCCCCCCCCCCCCTCCGAAAAGTTTTCCTGGCTACGGCCTTGCATTATAGCAAACTGTTTTGATATATATCTAACGGTTAAACCAGCGTATACAGTAAATTAAAAGACAGACGATGTTTTAAAAATGTATAACGTATTTCACCCACCTTATAGATTTAAAATACGTTCTCCAGGATACCGTAGTCCAAATTTAAAAACAATATTAGAAATGTATTTCACGTCAAAACAA
The DNA here is from genome assembly GCA_018207615.1 of Philaenus spumarius. Taxonomy (NCBI): domain Eukaryota; kingdom Metazoa; phylum Arthropoda; class Insecta; order Hemiptera; family Aphrophoridae; genus Philaenus; species Philaenus spumarius. The sequence continues at coordinate 122,652 of JAGFPH010000107.1, read as the reverse complement.
TAACAAGCACAACACATACACAAACACTATACACAGTACCGTGAACGATATTTTAAAATTATACACAACGTTCCGCGACAATTTTAAACACTACGCGTCTTCAGGTGTAAACAAAACGGAGTCCTACGCCTAAAGGCCGGGCCACACCGGGCATCCATCCATCCAGTGGACGGATTGGTTGGATGTCCGAAAAAGATCGCTCGCCTGCTTTCTCAATGGGACAACACACACCGACATCCATCCATCCGTTGGACGGAACAAACGTCCATTGGATGGATGTTTCGGAATCGCTGGCCAGGCGATTTTTCAAAACATCCGAGCGGACGTTTCGTTCTGCACATGCGTTCAGGCTGGTAAAATAAATTAAACATACACACAATAAAATTAGGTTAGGCCTAGACTGATGAACTAACATTTTATTTTTATTGAATGTATTTACAATGAATGGACACCTACACCGATGAATGTATGTAGACCTTCATTATAATAACGTTAAACGTATGGAAACAGTAATACTTGTATCAAAATATATAATTATACTAACTAACTTTTTGTATTACTTCCCATTTCTTGTTAATTGAATATCTGAACAACGCCGGACGGCAACGATCGAATTTAGATTGATGAACCGAAACACATGTGTCTTGAACGTATTTACATTCATTGTCATAGCAATCAATTTGATAACTCTTTTTCGTTACGTGTAATTTGTCATTGTCGTAGCAACCAATTCATTTTTCGTTACACATTAAATTTTTTATTTGTCAACTACCGCAACCCGCGTAAAGGAACTTCGTTCCAAAAACACGTTGAAATTAATTTCCCACCGAAAGTTAAACACGAAAACCTCTTGATGACATTCAGAGTGAACCTACCATATTATTTAACAAAAATAATATTCTTACCTTAAGCAAACAGCTAGCCGTTCTCTGCTGGTTATAGTAGATTGTAGGTAACTGGAGGGGAAGAGAAAGAAAACCTGCCACATACACCGCGGATGGACGTTTTTGGTGTGAAGGTAGCACTCCGCGGACTTCCAAGGCTGGACGTCCGTCCATTGGATGGATGGATGCACGGTGTGGCCCGGCCTTAAGCCTCTCAGAGTGCCTATCACTGGTTAACTGAGGGCTCGATTTATGGTCATTGCGAGGAACAACCCCCACCACGTTTACGTTATCAATGTCCTTAATAGGCCTGTCAAAAAGTCTATTAACTTCATTTCGAATTAAGGATAAATACACTGCACTAATGGTCGAACTAGGCTGAGAAATACAGTTTCTTCCTAAAGTCAGGGAGGGGGGCCTGTTTCTTTAAATACCCCTTTTCTCCAATTGTTCTCTTTAAGTGTATAATAGACCCCTTGTCCCAACAAATAGCATGGTTGTTAGCTATAACATGTTCAGCAATCTTCGAGCGATTAACATCACCAGCAGAAAAGCATTTTGTATGCTCTGAAACCCGTTTTTTTTTTTAAATGACGAGATGTTTGTCCCACATACGACACGCCACACTGGCACGGT